>APFE030263883.1:114726-154626 GCA_000404065.3 Pinus taeda
GGATATAATATAATATAATATAATATAATATAATAATTATAGTTAGGATATATAATATAGTAATATCTTAAGATCACACATATTTATTTTTGGAGAGAGATTAGGTCATATCCAAAATTGTCTTCTAGTTGCAACCACACCCACATATCAGTGGATATCACTATAACAAATGAGAGTGAGCGTGATTGGAACTTGCCATCAGGTGATACTCCCTTATTGTTGTTGGACTAATTTTTCAAACCATCTACAAGACTCAACCATGGGGGGGCTCACACATTTCTCTATCATTAATCGCCTCTCAACAATGAGCCATTTGACCAATGGGGAACTCATATCCATCTTGGTAAAATCAACCCAATTATTATTTGATTCTTTGGTAATTGTATAAATAATTCTTTCATTCAACAAGTTTTACCATTTTCTTTTTTATATGTGAGAAGGGCACAAGGGATGAATCAATGTGAGAACAATTTTACCATTTCATAATTTTTCATAATCAAACAATCATATAGAAATGAACCATACCATAAGCATCATATCATCAGAAGAAACAATGCATCACAAAGATATCATCACATCATAAAGAGACACAAGATTTCTATGTGGAAACCCATATGGGAGAAAATCATAAATCCTTATTCTTCTTTATCTTCAATTCATTACATGATCTGCAGGCTTCGACCTGCTGGAAGCAACCACCCCCAAGTAATGCATGATACCTCTTGCACTAGGTTACAACCTGATTGAGGAAAAAACCATGAAAGTATGCAAGAAACTGCTCACTATAGGCTACAAACTTAGTTGAGGCCCCAACCTCAATGACAAGTGGTCTCCAACCTACTCTAGACTTCAACCTAATTAACGCTCCAACCTCAATGATGAGCGGACTCCAACCTCAGTGGAGACACCACCCTCTTCTTCAATTACTTCTGAACCTCTATTTCATATAATTTTCAAAATGGATCCATTTTCATTATATATGTTTAATAAAAAGAAAAAATCACAATATGAAATCATTATTGACACTGCCACAACCTGCATATATTATCGCTATCATCACAACCCACACATTTGGTCACTGCAATCAATGTCACACCTATAAATATAATCATATAACTATTGTCACTTGCTATTATACTGCATTCAGGACTCTGCTCCAACTTAATCATCAATTTGGTCACTCAAATCACTTGTTAGAACCTGCTTTCATCATGTATCCAAAACCATTGCAACCTGCTCATAAACCCTCAAAACATGCAAATGTGATTCTGACAATCAAATAAATGTCAACAAGGATTTCCAAGCCTTTAGAAGAATCCATCATTAATCCCTAATCGACATGGTTCTTCCAAAACTTAATTTGGACCAATATTAATCTCACAAAATCATAAAAACCAAACCAAACTATATAATAAATTAATGACTCTATAGATTCTCCTTTTTTAGGCTTGATTCTACAAAATGAACATACTCCAACGCTATAAAATTGCCATCGACGAGTCACTAACAGTACAGTAGAATTGAAATTTATATCAGAAAAAAAATTACAAATCTAACTTGTTAATAAGTGAAGGTCGAACCCGTGACCTAAGAGTTCCCACTGAAAATCAATACCAATTGCACTTTCATGTGTTGTTTGTGGTGCAACGCCTCTGATATGTATTTTTTAATGATTTATAATGAAAAGGGACTGAGGCCCAATCACCATGTTATGTGTACTCCTTTCATTGACACATAGATAAGAGCTTGTGCACATAATCAAATTATGCCTAATCCTCATTTCATGAGTTGGTCAAGACACCCTATCATTCATCAGGCCAATTCAATCAAACTCACTTTTATTTGGATGTGCAACAACCAATTTGGCTATGAAATTTGTTTGTATGCTAAAGACTTCCACCAAACTATCACAAAGTATAGAGGATCATCACTGTAATAGAGCCATTAAGGTCAGTGGAATAAGAACCAACTCCTTCGTAAATGTAACAAGAATAAAGCAACTGAACCAAAACGTTATGTGATCATAATGCAATATAGAAATTATATCCTTCACATCCATGTGTAATTAGATGAAACCAAAACTTTGAATTATCTTTGAAACTAATTTCATATGTTCTTATTCGAATTTTTTGTTTTATTAGGGACTTGGGCATATGTATTTATAAGCACTCTATGTGAGCCGATTCTAGAAGGACCGAACACACTCCAAAGTTTGTGCCTACAATCTTAGGGCTTGAACAAAGCTAATAATTTGGTCATATTACCATGCTTTAGCATTTGTTCAATATAATCCATATGATCTAGAGCTTAGGAAAGATGAAGCCCCTGTTCATCCCCTCCTTTTTCCATATGACTTTGTTCACATGACCATGCCTAAATATTGGGTCCTTAGGGGTCCCTAGTCTTCTACCTAATGACATCAAAATGACATCATCATGGCACATGGTTTCCCATGAGGTGTTCCACATCTCACACATATTTAGACTTTATGCCAACCAAAATGTACCATTTATCCCTAGTGACGCCACATCATCCTGCTAACGTCGGCAAATGATGTGTCATGTTGACTATGCTATCAACATATTTTCTTCTAGGCTATCACAATGTGCCACATGTCATTTGACTAGGGGTTCTACATCATTTATTTTGGTCAATGACCATACGCCACATGTAAAATGTTTATTAGCTCGGCATATGTTTTACACATCCATGCAACTTCTAACAAGATCCACCATCCATTTTTTGCACTTGATCATTTGAGCAATGAAAATATGTGCATGATTTCAAAAGTTAAAGATTGTGTAAGTTCTACTCAGATTTATTTTTGACCTGGTCAATGTATTGTGGATGTGCCCAAAATGTGTGAACTCTTTAATGTATTAATATTGTGGGTTTTTTCCCTATAGTTTTAGCCTCCAACTAGATTTGATCTTAAAATGGCCATAATTTCTTATCTAGGAGGAGTATTTTAAAGTAGGATATATCTTTAGAAATTTATCAATGAGACATAAACAACCATACATTTTATAGGATCATTCAGGCACCATAACTACATAAAAAACTCAAAGAAATTTAAGCTCCTTTATCTTTATTTGATGAGATCTTGTAAGAGATATGGTTATCATATTGTTTCATTGAGAGTATAATTTCTTTTGTAGGCATAATTAATGATACTATTGTTGTCTCAAACATCCCCTTTGACATCATTGACATCTTTGTTGTCATCAATGACAACACAATGTGTGACTTTATATTCCTTCATTCTTTTACTTGGTGACATTCTCAATTGCCCTTGGTTCATAGCATGTCTTAGAACATTTGTTTTCTAATTACTCTACCATGGATCTAAAATAACACCTTTCATTAAGGGGGTTTTGAGGTTTGAAAGACCCCTAAGAAAAATTGTGACATAATAGTTAAAATAATAACATAAGAGTTATGATTTTTTGAAGGAAAATAAAGAAAACTATTTTTTAATTGTATTTTCTACTTATCTCATTATAAGTTTACTCAAATATAAAGTGTAGTCATATGTTATATTTGGAATTAAATTTTTCTTCCAACAAGTACCCACTCTACATAGTTTTGAGTACACCCACACTTCAAAAAAAATGAAATTACATGAAAAATTTGTTTCTTGGAAAAATACATATATGTTTTCTCATGTATTTTCAAAATTTTCCATTGTGGGTCTACTCAAAAGTATGAATAGTGCATAAATGTTGGATGTTGAATCATATAATGGGTTTCTATAGTTAAAATTTGAGTAAACCTTTCAGGAGATTAGCCAAAAATATTATTAAAAAAGGTAGCTTTCTTGGAAAAATATATATGTTTTTCCATGTATTTTCTAATTTTCCATATGGGTCTACTCAAAAGTATGCAGAGTGCATACATGTCAGATTTTGAATCATCTAATGGTTTCCTATAGTTAAAATGTGAATAAACCTTTAAGGAGATTAGCCAAAAATACTATTAAAAATGGTAGCTTTCTTATTTTCCATCAAAAAATATTTACCATTGGGGATGCAATTATCATCTTCAATCTTAATGTTTCCTTTAATGTTTATTTTGTTTGTGCATTTTTTGTTTTAAGGTCCAATTTTTACCTCAAACATCCCCTAATTCATTCTTTAAGTCACTCCCTTGTGGTTGATGCACATATCTACATTATTGACTTTCTAGCTACGTCAAAACATCAATCATATTTTCATACCATTTTCAAGCCTTCCCCTCTAGCCTATTGTATACCATCGTAAATAATTTCTTGGAAATTTTTGACGGTGTTGGACATGCCAACATGTAAGGGGATCTCCCCAGGAAGAAGTCCCAATTAAACCTCAAACCGTTTGGTGTAGGAGTCCCAGCAGTGGGTCGTATGGTAATGCCTTGACCGCGATTTCGCACAGAGGCAAGTAAGATAACTCTATTCGTAGCAAGGGTGTGACAATTGTAGTAAGTCAAGGAAGGTGCATGAGAGGTTCTAACACACTGAGGGTGAGGTGAGTGTGCCCCTTAGAAACCTGTAATAGTACACGGCTTGGAAGGGAACACACAAGCAAAGATGAATCACAAGATGGAAAGCAAGTTAGCGAGCAATCAAAAGTGATGGTTAAACCAATAGCACATTTCAGAAAGATTCAGACATACTTATACAAAATAGTCCATACATGCATGCGTAAAAAAAAAAAATACATATATCGTTTAGAGTAAACCAGATAGCATAGAATACAATACAACATATGCATGAAATGTGTTGGATCTATTATATTAAGTGTAAGTTCTAGTCATACAATACATCCATGTCCAACCACTAGTTCCAATAGTGGAACGTTACAGCCACAACCGCCTGCTCTTCCAAAGATATGTACTAGCTTTGCGCAGTGGACAAGCCAAGGATCATTACAATATTGTCCAAGCTTTCTCTAAGATACTCCTATCGAAGCTTGGATAACCAAAAGTCTTTACAATGAGTTATGAGGTTATACTTATAACAAAGGGTGGGGTGACCCTTGACATTCCCCTTTGTGGAAGTTTATCCACCCTCAGGACTCTTCATCTACTATATGACTGTTAAACCAACTATTGAAAATTGAACTTCCACTTGACATGATGTTACATTACAATGCACATGTGCTCATGTGAGACAAGATGGCTTGAGAAAGCCATGTAAGACATCACTGGCACTCAGTCTGTTGTGGTGAGACCAGCTCTTTGACATGCTTGTTATGGTGAAGGTGGTGAGCTGATGCCAAGCTTGGTCGTCCATGATGGTGTGCATGCACCCCATGGTGGCATCTTGCTGAAGCGAACTCTTGCCTCTGTTGCATCTGGGTGCATTCGTGACACATGTGGCTCCTTCATCCAACTCATCTGCTAGCATGCACATGGTCTTATTGGTGCAACCAAACTGGAAACACACTAATACATAGTGTATTTGCTGATATTCCAGTGTGTGTTGGTGGTCATGCGCATCAGCTGTAAACTACATGCTCAACTCCAATTAGACTTGCTTCTTGTCTTCGCCTTGGTGAGTGTGCTGAATGGGTTGGATCACATGCATGCACACAATGACATGCATGCTGCTGAACCCCTTGCAAGTGATCAACAACACTGCTTACCATGTATGCTCTGTGCTAGCTGTTGGGATGGATCTATAACTTGTACGGGTGTAGTTTCATCTGTGAGTTCATATTGTGCCCCCTATTATTCCTATTCCTGCTATAACTCATTCTCTTATCTGTGTAGCTCATGTTCTTCCTTGAGTTGCTACTTTAGCACCTGAAACTCCTTCTTTGATCCATTCTTTGTCTTCGTGTGATATCACCTTCACCTCATAGACTGAGTCTCCAAAGTTTCTTTCATCATCATTGGATCTACTTTATCTTACAACTTTGTTCTGCCTCCGTGTTGTCAACAACCTTCCGCTTGCATTCGTTGCATCTAGTATGCTGCCTTCAACTGCTATTCATGATGTTGCTCATTGTGATGTTGCTTTTGTCATATATTGATGTCCTTGTCTATGAACAACTTGATGTCTTCATGAGTAGGCAAGCTCATAGACACTTGATCCACTTCATCCCCAAGTGTGCTCTGAACGATGTCTTCGACTCTACTCTCTTAGAGACCATTGTACCTGTGCTGCTGAGAGACAGATGAACACCTGTCATACCTGGAGACATGGTAACACTCATGGAAAGAAATATATCAATCGAAAACCAAAATGAAGGTCACGCAATTTCCATCGTGAGGTCAGGAGACCGACTGCCAAGACTGCGCAAGGCACATTCTGGGTTGTTGGGAGGCTGACTGATTGCTAGAACTGTGTAATTCATAGTCCAATCTAGTTGCTAACTACTAGAATTGTGCAATGCAAAATCTCAGCTGGAAATGGTTGTAGGCTCAGTGATTGCATTGTGTAATTTTCTGGGCCAACAATCACTATCCCTTATCATTGTGCAATGCAAGACCGGAGGACAGTCACTAGGCAGAAATGTGCATTTCCTGAGAGGAAGACAGAGCCTTCCCTCTCAGGATTATGCAATGTTGTCTTAGTGAGGTGGAGTTTGGGCCAAGGCTACCCAAACTCATCAACAGGAAACTGAAAGTGAAAGTCAGTGTAGATCCATGGTGATGTTGGAACAACATGCATGTGAGTGAGGCGAGTCACCGAATTGGCAACCATTCGTGAAAAATAGTTTCCTGCATGCGACAGCACTTAGATGTTAATGAAAACAGAAATGGTGCTTGTACAAGCTATTATGTATAAAAAACAATAGCAAATGCTTACTAAAATCAAGCAAACAACGTTCATAGGAAGTTAAACACAAAAAATGCCAAAAATTCAACACAAGACATGGAAAGTGAGCTTACACCAAAACAGATGGCCTGAATGTGCCAACAGCTCCTAGATGCGATGTGGGATGTCAAAGCTTCAAGGTTGATGTGAGGAATGAGCTTTGAAACATCTGGTTGATGAGTTTTCATCAAATCAAGGTTGGGACATGCATGCAACAAATCTAGGGAAAGCGACACTTGGTGGGAGGTTTCTGAAATGATCCTTGCATGTAACCTCCAACTACCAAAAATAGATCCCTAAAACAAGGATGCCTTTGCATGCTACCTTGGGAGAAGCATCCCATGCATGCAAATTGGTTTTGCTCAGTCCCGGAGGGAACCGGTAAACTTAACTGCACATGCAAAAGGTTGCTCAACTGTTGGGAGAAAATGTGCATTTCTGGAAGGGAGTTGGGCTAGCTGCTCAGAAGATTTTTGCAATTTCTGGGCAGAGCAGTTGAATTTTGCCTAGATTTGTGCAAATTCTGGGCTGAGCAACCCAGCTGGGAAGGATTATGCAATTTTCTAGGTGAAGCTTGCTCAATAGAATTGCGCAATTCTGGGGCCCAACACGCTGCCAGTTAGGATTGCATAATTTCTGGAGGGAAGGTTGTTTGCCCTCCAGATTTGAACAAATTCTTGAACGGGTTGCTCAGCTTACTACTAGATCAAGTCTGGATGAACAACCTATGAGGGGAATGCATCAAGGTTTGATCAACAAGTTGTCTTTCTGCAAGAAAATCATTCGACGTTGTGTACTTGATGAAGCAAGACATGTTGTTGTGAAGGTTGGTAGGGAGGATCCAAAATCAAGCTAAGGAAAAATTTTGGAGGGTGGTTGTAGCCGCTACAACAGAAATATAACAAACATGGGATATTCTCACTTCATATTTATAAAAGATTTGAAGACATGTTGTTGTGAAGGTTGGTACGGAGGCTCCAAAACGAAGCTAAGGAAAAATTTTGGAGGGTGGTTGTAGCTGCTACAACAAAAATATAACAAACATGGGATATGCTCACTTCATATATATAGAAGATCTGAGATTTTTTTTACAATATAATGGTTGTGCATATAGATTTCTATCTTTCTCCTTATGTCATCCTTGGGATCCTTTCACCTCTCTCTCTTCGTATCATTAGTTGACAAATTACTAGTTTCAATAAAAAAATACTACTGTGTTTTGGATATATGATTGCACCTAATATCACACATTACGGGGTAATTACTACCACTTAAAAGTGGCTAACAATCATATATGTGATTATAGAATTTAGCATCACCAAGGAAATGCATCATGGAATTAATATATCCATCAAAAGAATTATAAAAACTCATAGTAGACTTGCACAGATTTCCTTGAAGGATCCCATGAAAAATTCATGGAACGGGCCTTTAATAGTCATACAAGTACAGAAAAGTATAGAAAAGTGGTTATTTTCGTTATGAGAAAATATGACCTTGGAACTTTGAATAAAAGTTCAAAAAATCATCGATTCACAACACCTTTAGAGACCAAAAGATGGGCCTTACATAAGAAAACAAAACTTCCAAGCCTCAAGAATTGTAAAGAAGGAATCCAATAATTTTGCATTCCCTCTTTATAGGATTTTTGACCCCCAAATGATATTTCAAGAACCATAGATATGTGTGTGTGTGTGTGTGTGTGAAGAGAGAGAGAGAGAGAGAGAGTTGTGTGTGTGTTGATTATGTTAAGACCCTCAAATGTGGTCTTAATGTTGGACCTTGTTATTTCAATATTTCATTAAATTTATTAATTTGTATTCTTAAAATTAATATTAGAATTTTGAAAAAATAGTGGTGCATAAGAACCATTATGCACAACTATATAAATTTGATTCAAGAAATTTCATCATTTCAATACTAGGTTGGTGTCTTGATCTGAATATATGCATTATATCTTAGAGAAAATTTAAAATAGTAATGTTAGAAGAACATGATTTTTTTATCGATACAAATTGTTCATCAATAAAAGTTATATATTTTGAAATCTTATTTAATTTCATACGTTTCATATTTTTACACCATATTCCTATATTTTGTGCTTGTACCTCTAATAATTCTTTCCAGTGAACAATCAAATGAACCCCCCTCTTCCTTGACTACTCCTCCCATTTTGGTAATAAAAATGCCAAATGACACTTAAGAAAATGTTAAGGTGGTTCATGTGATTATAATCATCTTTATCTAATTCAAAATAGACATGGAAGTTGTGGTATTACCTTTTAAGGGGGTCTCAACCATGTGGATAAACACCAATACAATCCATCATGCCACCAAATATCTTGTTGATGAGCCAAACCTTACTACCAATAGTTAAGGGATCTCCCCAGTGCAAAATCCCAAATAAACTCTACACCATTTGGGATAGGAGTCCCATCTAGTATGTGGGAATTATTGTCACCATGTTGCTTTATGATTTGTTTTGGATAAAATGAGTAGAAAGCATTAGGAAACAAACAATACTTCTAAAAAATACAAGCTAAAGCAGCTCTATGGAAAACCTTACATATAAGATGCTATAAACATAACAACAACCAACTAATTCAACATGAATCTTAAGAAGAATGTTATCAAAATTCAATTAAAATGCATGCATTGAAAATAAAGAGTTTTTTATCAATCTTAGTTCCTAATCATCAAAAATCATGAAAGAAAGAATTACATACAATCCCAATTATATTATGTGATTAAATCAACAAAATAGTTTGTTAACCAATCAGATGAAAGTGTAAACATATACCATTGAATCATCAAGAGATCAGTAGTCTCATGATACTCAAAAACACATGTATGGAAATGTTTTCTTGGGGTCAAAGAGCTTCTCAAAATTAATTTTGAATATCCACGGCACCATCACATGAAGTACCATGAAATCTGATAGTGGAGATGCAAAGCTACCACTCGAATTATCAAAAGGATCTATAATCTCTCAAAAAAATATGTTGAAATGAATCCAAAACTAAAAGTCCACTTACCTCTAGCCATGATGGTATATTTATATAAAATCAAGTGACTTTTCACCTACCATGACTTTTCACCTACACTCATGACTCTTCACCTTCCACATGACTCCATAATCTTAATAAAATAAAAATTATAATGAAACTAAAGAAACAAAACATTATCATTGAGACTAATGAATAATGGATAGATCAGGAGCCTCTAACTATATATCTCTAACCAAATATGCTAGCCATGCTTTGTATTCATATGTGATTACTTGGATCTTATGATATAGATCATTGTCATACCTTGTCATACATTCAAATTCATCATGTAGCAATGTTCATTCTTCATCTTGCACTCAGTTCAATAGCATTGTGAGCTTTGTGTGCAACTTCACAGGCTCTACAACATACTGTGTGATTACCTCCTTAGTAGACTCTAGATCACTTATTTAAACAACTTATTTTATCATATACAAGATTCCTTGAATATCTTTCTTGACTTCTTCTTGTGATATTATTTCGTATAGTGCACCGATGAAAGGTATTTTATGCACCTTGACAAGTGATTCAAGGCTCTTGTGTAGTGCCAGAAAAGTGGAAATTGTCTTTTCCATGTCCCTGCTCAACTTATCATGTGATTTCATTTTTATCTTGATGTATACTTTATATTTCTCCACACTTATCCAATATTTCCTGGGAAATTCTTTGGGTTCATCAATGTATTTCATGCTTCATTCATATATGAGGTCAAATGTTGAGGATGCTAATTTAATTAGCATTCATATTCATTTAAATTCACTCAAAATGCAAGGAAGTGGATCCATTACTTGATGTAGGTTCATAATTTCATATTAGACCTGACCCATAACTTCCTCTAACACTTTAGCTTCTTAAAGAATTAATGTCTCTAAATCCTCTCCAAAATAGTATGTGATCAACAAAGTTTGATTCTCTATATGTGACTAAAAGTTCTTATGTTCTGCAATGGCCAACTTTGCTTTCAAATCATCAACCTGTTTGGATAATCAATCTATTTTTTTCTCTTTGGCTACTACAAAGTCAATTCTGGAAGAAGCTATCGCTACAAGATTTTTTGTAGTGTCTACCACTATTTCCCTTTCTGTGGTCATCGATATTGGTTTTCCTATATCCTTGGCCCAGCATATTCACCTTTCTTATATGATTTTAAACTTAACTTGATCAAATGTGAGTCTAGAGAGATCCAACATCATTTCTTCCTCTTCCATTGTAATGCCTAAATGCCTAATTCCTGGGATGGAAAATGTATGCCAATGACAGGGGTGGGTGGTGGGACATTTAAGGTAGGGAACTCTATCTTTGCTTATGAACCTTCCAACCTAATTTCTTCCACTACCTTGTCTTCAAGCTCCTTATTGATCAATTATTGTTCACGTTTCTTAGTGAATGCTTCTTCCTTCATTTTGGCTTCTTAGGCTTCTTTTATTTTCCTCTCTTTCTCTTCCTTCTTCTTTTTTTCATCTACTTCTTTCTTCTTTTGTTCTTCTTCCTCTTTCCTTTTTTGTGCTTCTTTTTCATTTCTTTTCTTTGTGACCTTTACATTATTCTTATTTATAGCTTCTTGTTTTTTCTTTTTCTCTTCTTGTTTCTTCAATTTTTCTTATTATTTTTGCTTTCTCCTCGTCTCTTCCTCCTCCTTTATTCTAGATTCTTCCTATTGTTTCTTCCTTTTAGTTTCCTTATTATTTTTTTTTCTTTTGCTTTTCTTTTTTGGCTTCTTGTCCTTGTTTTCTTTTGAGAATATATTTTCTCTCTTCCAAGCTCATGCACTCTTGAGTGTCATTCTCTGAATGTTCTCCTTCGTCAACTTGAAGAGATGATTTCAATGCCTTCAAAGTATTATAAAATTTATTTACATTTTCCTCCTCTTCATCAGTTGCTATAGTATGTGTCCAATTACACACGATTTCTTTGCAATGTCCCATGGTGATGCCTCTTGGATCATATCTATGGAAACTAAATTCACCAAATATGAAATGTTGTAATTCTTTAGCCTTGACTTATACCTGTTTGAAACTCTTGATGGAGTAGGCCCCAATATATAATGGGGAGATAGGCCATGGGGCTTTCTTGGCTTTGAGTAGTATCCTAGACAAGCCTATGGTGAGTTGATAAGCCACTTCCTATAGCACTACCTTGTCCATGATGAATGTTGGTAGATCATGTGAAAGTTTGTAGCAACCGTACACTATAATGTAAGTAGAGTCCCCAAGGTGAAACCAATCTATGGTGACTTTCAAAGAAGATTTGGCTCTATTGGAAATGCAAGAGGATTATATGCCAAAAAGTATATGATATATGGGATATGATGTACTCAGCAATATTCTCGTACATCCCCCTATATCATGTATTGAATAAATTATTATAATATATATGTATAGGAAATTCTTGATCAGTACTCCACTTCAAACCTAGTCCTTCAAACTCACATTTTGCACACAGGGAATCCAACAGGTAAGATGCTATATAGAATTCCAATTGCTCCCTCTCTAGTGAATTCTTTGTTGCTTGGACATTATATTTAATGAAGGATGCTAAAATGTTTGCCTAGTTAAAGATGGTTCCTTTGGTGGAACATGCATGAATCAAGGGGACCCAGATTTCCTAAAAGGATTTTGTATTTCATTTATCATATACCCTACATAACATAACTACTAGTATTTGATATACTTTTCTAAGAAAATTGGTCTTATAGACTCCATCTAATCTATGCCTGAACTTGCTTGGTTCTTTCCACAAATACCTCAAAATGTCTTTTGTTGATTTATCAAAGCTAGCCAGCAACCTGGTATTGAAGTTTTCCTGAGTTCTGGGTAACTTGTAGTAATTTTCTATGTTATTTGTTGTGAATGATGCTATGATTTATCCCTGATCATTTTTTATTATAAATTGATGTTCAACAGTATGCTGAAGGATCCATTATATAGTTTCTACACAAGGGAATATTTAAGGGTGTATGAAAACCTTGTGTAACCAGGATTGTTTCACATTGACATATACTTGAAAGTCTTCTTCATATTATGGAAGTTATTTCCTGGAAAATTTTGAATATATATCACCCCAAGCTAGATTTGGTGTCTTGTTGATATAGAAATAGGTATCTACATATATGGGTTGTTTAGTAGGACGATCTACAACTCCTTTTATACTACTTTCCATTCTTCTAGAGCTTTTGTCGAACACTCTTATAGTACGTGGAACCATTTCGTCAAATGAAGATGATAACTGAAACAATCCAAATTGATAGTACCTAACATCTCAAAGATATTTATCACATAAATGAAATGTTAGATAAATCCAATTCTAAGTACTTGTTTCAGTTGAAATTGTTAATATACAAAGAAATAATGTGATGGCTTAAGTTGCAATTCAGGATAGTAAGGCTAGTCACTAGTCACAAAAGTAAAGCCTATGAATTAGTCTAGTCACAAATCGCAACTTTAGGTCATTCACAAATCACAACTTTAGATTTCAATGGATTTTGTGAATGAGATTAGCAATAAACCAAGAAAATGCCTTCCTGTATTAGTCACAAATCACGGATTGAAAATTAAAAAGTTTTGATGCTCATTGGGATTGTGATTTGTGATTTAGAACTGAGGCATATCTCTTTTGTTGCAAATTGCATGTTCATATATCAAAATGAAATGATATGTTTGTTAAAAACACGATATGTGATGTGCGATAACAACATTGCTAGTCACAAATTTGAGGGACAATGTGAAAGTGGGTTTGGTTAAGGATGGAAACCATGACTTAAGATGACATTTTTGGGACTGTGAGAGGGTTATCTCATGATTTGTGATAATGTCTATGAGTGGGTTAGCTTACGATTTGGTCACAAAGGGTCAGTCGATGATGCTTGGGTTAATTTCATGGTTTAAGCCTCTAAGTATCAATAATAATACATGACTTTAAACTCTAAACCAACAAAACAATATTGCACATGAGGGCTAGAGGAAGTAAGGAACAATAACCTAAGTGTTGGGTATCGGCTAGAGGAACTTCAGTGTGCAAGGGTAAACCTTTGTACATAGAGCATGAAAACCTAAGCCTATGTGAAATCATAAGAATGCTTGAATGATTAGAGGGCGAGGAAATTATTATCTTAGCTGAGCATGGAGAGAAGTGAATGTTTGATCTGCATATTCAAAAACAGGGAGGGGAAGAGTGCATGAGTGTGTAAATATTTGGAAGTAAAGGGTAGTCAAAATGCTTGGGTAACCTTGAGGATAAGATAAAATGAAATGATGAGAAAGGGAAAATGCCACTTAATGGTTCAGTTGCAATCACAATCTCCAGCTAGAGGAATGGCTAACTCATCCAAGGAAAATGTGCACAACAAAGTGAAAGAGGGGTCAATTTATTTATATAACAAAGGTGCATGTGTGGTTTAATTCACAGTGAAAAATCACTACAAGATTAAGTCGCACTTGTAGAATGCAATTAGGATAGGTTGCAAAATCCAAAAGTGCAATGAAGCAAGAGTAAGTCTAAAATCACAAATCGTGATTTCAAACGATAGTTGAAAATTTGCTAGAGACTATAGTTGCAATTTAAAACTTGTGATTATCTTTATAGCCTTTTTCATAAAATGGGATAACAGTGAGTGATGCAGCTAAAAGAGAATTATTTAAGTATGATCATGGAAAAAAAATTATAAGAATCAGACTTGGAATAAACATAGTAAAATACATCTTACAGGTTCAAGTGGGGGGACTCCAAATTTTAAGTGTCAAAAGTTGGGGTTGTTGTAGTAACAACAACAAATGCCTTTCATATATGTCCATTTGAAACCCCTACTAGGAATAATTTATCTATTTGATAATGAACCTAAATTAATTAATCTAATTGACTCTATCTCTCACTCTTAGATAAGGAGCATGTAGTGCTAAATCAAATTTCTACTAGAGTCCAAGCATGCACTTCACCACTGAGGATGATGCAAACATTTGTCCTACACATCTATTATTTTCGTATTTTTGGTACAAAATTAACTAAGGCTCTAGTTGACCATGGTTATCTTCATTTGACATCAACCATTATGCCACTAAATCATGGGGTGCATACATTAAATGAGAAGTTGTTATGTCTTCTTCGATGGGTTAGATTGCAATATTCCCTAAGTTGTCAATTACTCTTAATAACCCCTTCTTATTGACATAAAATTCCAATATAACTATATTTCCTAAATCACATGATCTCAACCTTAGACTAAAAATATTTATTATGAAAACACAGCTTGGTTGACTTTACTTATAAATTTATTTCCTTTGGAATCTTATATTTTGTATTCAAACTTGGTTGATCTAAGCCTACAACTTTCAATAAGCCAATATATTTCTAATTGTTGATGCTCCAACTAGATGAACGTTTTAACACTGGTTCTTTCTCTATTTTAGGCTTATCAATGCATATTAATGGCATCCCTTGGTAATGAGGGTTATTTGGCCTATTCATAGATCTCATGATCCATAGAAGCATTTTGACTACGACTAATAAGCATAATGGTACCATCAAAGGCTTCTTCTTTTTTCTAAATCATTTGATGAGGTAATGATATTGATCTTGATGAAAACAATTTTTATATATTTATTGATGAATATATTAATGTTTCTCATGACTATAGAAAGAACACATTTTGTGACCATTTTATGGGATGGTTTTCTCTTGAGGTAATTATTTGATGCTTAGTTCAAGGAGTGGGAGCCCCACGGTTGGTGTTATTTGAGCACTCAAATCTCAAAACTTGAATATAGTCTTTATTTGGTTTAATTTTTCAAAGCACTTCATCTTAATGGAATCGTGTCTAACAACTCTTATATTTAAGGGAATATCCTAGTCATTCTAAATCTATAAATCGACCTTTTTTTTGGATTGGCTAAATCAATTAGATCTTATATGGATGGAATTTTATTTTACACCATTACGATTCCAAATTTTATCTAACAACATTTCTACGCTAAAATCAAGGATTAATCTATCAAAAGAAAACACACTTATCTAATCCTATACCCCATTAGAGAATGTGTTCGTTGATCAATTTGTTAAAGGATATCAAAGAGTTTCTCTTGATATCTATTCAAGGAAAGTTATAATTTAACTTGTGAGGTATATCAACATTAATACATGATTCAATATACCAATTTCACACAATATAGTTTGTGATTTTAAAATGGTGAAGAATATTTAGTATGGAATCCAACATAAGTAGAAGCTCGAATACCATTCACCATCTATTGAGTTGGTTTAAGTTTTGTTTTCTCTTTTCCAAATAAGTATGTCAACATATCTCACTTTGTCAAAAGGTGCTTTCCACAATCTAGTATGAGGGTGATAAGTAATTCCTTCCACAATCAACATGAAGTTGACACATGGAATTTAAAAGAAAAGAAATTAAAGAAACGGTTAGATTATTTATATTAACAAAGGATAGATTATGGGTCAAAAACCTTACAGCAATGTTCGAAGATTTGATCATGAAAAATTCCATCTTCCCATATAATCAAAAATTCATTACTAGAACTATACTTCTTGCTTATACATAAATTGTTGCCACTAATAACTCAAAAAAAAGAACCAAGGATCAAATAGTACTTGCAAGGAAACATAAGACAATTTAAGATAATGAGAACCAACAAAAGGAAAACATTGGTGATGTTAGACATCAACTGTGAACATTTCCAAAAGGATCATCTCCCCACAGGCAACAAGTTTTTTTCTTCTCCTGAGTGGTACGGGAGCCAGTAGACCAAATTAAACACTACCAGTGACGATATTTTCCATTGATGAAACTCAAGCATTGAGGGGATATATATCCTCATGTAACCCATTCAAAGAGAGTTCCAGGGTGTTGAGGTGTTGAAGCAATTCCACTTCCAATAGGAGTTGGAAAGACTAGTGTTGCTTCTCTACCATATCATCATGTTGTTGCCTAGCATCCCACAAGGATTTAACTGAGCCCAAAAAAAATTGAGAAACAAACCATTGTTATTAGGATCTAAGGGCTTTAAATAGTCATCCATGACTAGAGAGAACCACTGGGAGAAAATAATTGACACAATGAACATGATTAACCAATATTTACAGTTAGAAAGAAAAGGAATTCCATAAAATACCAAGGGAGACCAAATTATCATTAAATAAGCCACACAAGAACGTTGGAACAAGTTGAACTGAGACATAGAATCCATATCTGAACCCAAATCCTCGAAAAGGTGATGAGAATATTTTCGAGGGGAGATACGGAGTAGCAATATTAACTCCGACCCTCTAGTTAATGAATGCATTGTATTCTCCATGGTAATTCCCACCAACTCCAACGAACAACAAAATAAATACAACTACCTCTCTAGACATAATATAGATATGAAATCATGCCACCTATTGTAAGGGAGATTACACTAAGAAGAGAATTTGGAAAAACGTGTTCGAAATTTAAATTGCTACCGCCACACAACATATATCAACCTTAATAGACATGTCAATAACTAACAAAAAAGTGTGGCAGGAAAGAAAACTCAAGGAAGATTAATACTCTAATGCCAATCAACATCTGAATGTATTCATATATCTTGGAAAACTGAGCATGGTTAAGGAATAAGGTTGTAATTTATTAATCCATGATTTCTCTGTATTCTACCTTTCTCAAGGGAGGAACCGTTTTTTGCCAAAACATCAGCCACCGAGTTTGAATGTTTGTACACATGGAAAAACTCCAGGCACGCAAATTGAGAGGCATTTAAGGAAATCCTTTAGAGAATGGGAAGGTTCCATGGACATGTTGCTTCCTTAAGTTTGATGGATTACCAAATGACAATCATTGATTTACCAAACACCAATAACTTATAGATTTTCTTGGATAGGGTTGATTCTAGACATTTCAATATTTCTAAGAACTTACCTTGATTATTAGTCACAGGGTCGAGACCCCATGAAAATTGCAATAACATTTTTCCATTAGGATTGAGAAATACCCCTCCCGCTCCTGCCTCCCCTGGATTTCTAACAATGAGTTGTCAAAGAACAAGGAATACTGATTATGAGACATTCTCCATTGATTGAATTCAAACTTATACAAAACATAAGCTAGGAACCTTTATGCAAGGAGGACAAAGCACATGATTACTTGGAAATGGAAGTTTCTTATTTACCCAAATCCATTCATTATTTGTTGGGTTTATATCTTCAAGCTCCTTGGACTTAAATTCCCTAGATGAAATTGTTTTGAAAATTAGGGAAGTCGCTTTGAGGGAAACTGACATAGGATTTGAGTCACTTTTAAAAATAGTCTTATTACTTGTGATCCAAATAGACCAACATAGGAACTTAAGGAGGGCTTCCCAAACACTAATTGGCAAAGAATATTCTTTTTATTCCAATCATATTATTTTCCATGTCTAAAGCATTTCCACCCACAATCCAAGGATGGAATCTATAAAAAACACAAGAGTGAAAGCTACACACCAAGTCTCCAAAGAGATTGAGTAATACCATAAAATATGAGAAATATTTTCCTCTGAGCTAGAACACAAGACACATCATGATGGCCCTTTAATATTTTTTTTCTTTATATTTTCAGCAGTGAGAATTTTTTTATGGACAAGAGTCCAACAAAACCTATTTATTTTTGGAATACTATCCCTGCTCCATAATTTTGACCACAATCTGCTTAGTGGTGGGTGTGGAATCTTTTTAATAAAATTTTAATAACCCAATTTCACCAATTACTTTTGTTGTGGGATAAACTTCCATGTTCAATGATCGTACATAGAAAAAGAGATATGGGTTGAACGCTTTAAAGTGGAAAGCAAATTGTCTCATTTGGACCCAAAATGAATCGGTAACACTAAACAAAACCAGCCTTTCCATTGACACTGACCATCCCATAGAGAGATATCCCTTAGCTTGATATAACCTTGGTGTTGCATCCAATTGGCCAATTCATGGTGTTTCTTGATCCCTCCCAACAAACCATTAGAGGAAAAAATACATTTCCATATGTTAAACCGAGCCTCATTCCTAGTGTGCCAACTAAGGTGATCGACAATGAGAGGGGTGGCCTCTATATACAACTTCCATATTTTGAATCTAGATCCAAACCAATTGATAGGTTCAACCATAAGCAATCAAGTTGTATTAAAGTAATTTCTAATAAATGCTAGTTTCCACCATTCCATTTGAGTCCGAGATGAGCCTCCAAATTATTTTTTCTCCAAGGACTAGATTCATATACAAAGGATATTTCATGGCTAGACCACCATTAGCCTTTCGAAGGAGAAAAAAATTCCACTACACTAGATGAAACTTCCTTTCACTACCTTCCCTATCATTCCATGGAAATTTTTGAAACAAAAGACTCAATTAGTTAAGCATTTATTTTGGAACCAACAAACCCAAGCACGTGTAGAGGTGTAAAAAAGATAATACCTAATTTACCAAAATGACTCTTCAAACTATGGTCATCAACTGTGCTTCACATAATTTTATTTTATTTTTTTAATTTATATATGGTATCAACCCAACTTTTAGAGTTAGAGGCACCTATGAAGATAGGAATTCCAAGGTATTTGAAAAATTTACATTCAAACTCTAGAGGAAATTTTAGAGCTCTAGAAATATCCAAAAGGTTTGAATCATATCTATTCCACCTAAAATTCATGTTGTTTTTTTATTAACTATACCCACTAAGATATCCAAATACTAATCCAAAACATGTTTGAATCACAAAGGATTTTTTTTTAACAGCCTCCTAAAAGAAGTGTATCGTTGACAATTTGTGAATGATTGACATCCTTTATATTCCTTAATATAATTAAACCTTTTAGTCTTCCCTCATCCCTATATTGTTCCAAATTATTGATAATTCTCTCATCCATGATAAGATATAAAAGAGGAGAGAGATGGAAACCTTGCCTCAAACCTCTAGAAGTCAAAAAGAAATTGCAAGGCCGACCATTTGTCAATGGGGAAATCCATGGATTGTCAATACATGCTTGGACCCAATTGATGAATTCTAGATAGAAACACAATTTTTCCATAACTTAAAACTAAAATTAATTTTGGACTCTATCAAAATCATTCTCCGTATCTAATTTAATTACCATACCTAGCTTTCCACTTAGCTTGTTGGAGTGGATAGCCTCTTGGACTAGAATCACGTTGTCCAAAATTTGTCTATGCTTCATAAGACCTCCTTGGTTTTCAAAGATTACTGTGAGTATTATATTTCTTATTCTTGAGACCATTACCTTAGTCAAAATATTTAAGAAGAGTTACATAATGAAATAGGTCTAAAATGAGAGAAAGAAGTGGGATTAGACTCCTTTGGAATAAGAGCCAGGAAGGAAGAATTGGTACTTCCTCCTAGGTTCCCTTTCAACCTATATGACTTCAACATTATCAGTACTTACATTTTTATTAAGCCCCATAAATATCTAGAGAAACTAACGTAAAATTCATCCGTGCTAGGAGATTTTTCCAGTTCTAAAGAGTAGATGGCCTCAATTACCTTAGTTTCCTCAATTGGCTTGACAAGTTAAACATTATCCAAATCTAAGACAATTGAGGGGAGACAATATTTAAAGGATTACACATATTATGGATCATTTTCCTTGTCTTATGAATATAATTCTCTAAAGAATCAAAAGGCGTCTTGCTTGATCTCATGGAAGGACGATATTTTAGGAAGACCCTTAGGAAATTTTTCATTGAATCGATTTCTGATTTCCCGAGCTTGGGCTTGTTTATAGAAAAAGGATAAATTCCTATCACCTACTTGAATCCAGAGGCTTCTCAAATTTTACCATGAATAGTGACCTCATTTTTTCTTACTAGAACGTGGATTTTTTTGGTTAATTGTTTTTATTTTTCAATATTCCACTATGTAACATGTTCATCCTCTATCAAGGATCGATGATCCTCAAGAATCTATATAAATTCATGTTTTCTTGGTCTAGGGTCTTGAATTTTTCCTTTGCCCATGTGCTTAAAGAATTTCTTTACCAACTTCAATTTGGATTCCCAAACGAAAGTTCGAGATCTGATAACCAGAATTTCCCATGATTGTTCTATTTGGTATGTAACCCATTCCTTGTGAAACCACCTAGGATTAAAGAGAAATGAAATTGGGCCAATATTTTTAAGGGGATCCATAGTTAGCATAATATGGCAATGGTTTGAGACACCCTATGCCTAGATTGAAGACATAAACGCTCTTCCTTTGACCAACCATTCAGTATGTATGAGGAAGTGATCCAATCAAGCCATGATGTGCTTAGAAGTGATTCTATGATTGGACCAAGTACATTTCCCTTTTTTGGAGGAATTTCCAGAAGATCTCATTTAGTAATAAGGTCTTTGAGTCTTTCCTAAAAGGGGTCTCTAATAGCACTTCCCCCATGATTTTATGTTGAATATAAAATGTCTCTAATATTCCACCCTTTGTCCTTTAGTTTGATTATAGATTTCCAAACTTCTTCCTTCTCACTGTATATCAATACTAGAGTATAAAAATTTACAAAATAGAGTGTTTCTTTTGAGCTCTTTTCTTTGATCTTAACCACCACCAAAAAAATTTATTTTGACTAGGATTTTAATGAAAAGAAATAATCTAGCCAAAAGGTGCATAAGCCACTAGAAGCTTTTCAAGATCTTTGTGCTACACCAGAATTTTCTCTCCAAAACTTTCTTGCAATAGAAATAATCTCTCCTTATTCTAGTTTGGTTTATTTTAGAAATATAACTTTAGGTTTATCTCTTCTCACTAAATACTTTGCAGTGTGGGATTTAATGACGTTTCCCATTCCCCTTATATTCCAAAAATCAACTATCATTTAACTTCAGAGGAACTTGACTTACCTCCTCCAGACTTTTCACTCCCACGATCATTGTTTCTCATGTTCTTGAGAATCTCTGTGATTTGTGATTGGTTTCCAAGTTTAATGTTTTTCTTGGCTTCTACTTCCCTTACTTCATTTTTATAATGTTTTCCACTTTTTTTAATATTTTCCAACACTTAACTAGAGGAGCCAATTCCCTAATTGATTATCTTCTAGGTGTTTCTTGTTAATAACTTTTCCTTGTCCTTCCACTGATCCTTGATGCTTAAGAGATACATTTTCAATCCATTTCTCTTGCTTTTCAGGAATTGTACAGGTGGATGAGCTTTGAAGAAGCTAAAATTTATAATCATTGGCCACTTTAACTTCCCTTATCGATTTCCCTTCTTGAGCCTCTCCATTTTCTCCTTCAACAATATTTTCCTCTCCTTCTATCACATTTCCTTCATGACCCAGTGTTTCAATTTCTATGTTTGGTTCCTTCAGGTCATTATCCTCCTAAGAAAGAATTTTTAACGGGTTGGCCGAGGAGTAGGCGTCATTCAAAGCTGGAGGAATAGAGTTCATGAGATTACATTTACATCATTTTTCTCCCCTTTTTTGAATGTTCCATTGGTTTTCTTGGGCAGAGGTTGTTCCTTCCCCAATTCCATTATGATATTTTTGTAGTCACGAGTGAAATGGGCATATTCATGGAAACTCTTACACTTAAATGAGATTTTATCATAGTCAAGATATTGTGCATGCTTACAATCTCCTTAAGTCATGAAAATTTTAGAGGGGATACCTTTCTCTAATTCCACCTCTGTGCATATTTTAGTATATGCAAATTGTTGGCCTTTTGGTTATGCATGATCTAGATACCTTCCAACACCAATTTTGATATCCTTCAATAAATCATTGCTCCAACATGACAAAGACATATGATGAGTATTGACCCAAACAGACACAACGATGGGGATATCCTCATCTAGATTGAAATCCAAGGACCAAGCATTCAGATACATTCCCCTTGAGCCAAAGAAATATGACCCATTCTGAAATACAATGTCTCTCTTTTCCTTACACTCGAAGAGAAAGACAAAAAAATCATTACTTATAGCATATACCTATATATTTCTTTTCATCATGACCTTCTAGGCTTTATCAAACCACTTCTCAACATATTTGGGTGAGGTCCACAAGCCCATGAATTTTCCAACTAAGGCACTCTCATAAAAGGTCAGTGAGGTCCTCTGAAAGCCCTGATGGAGAGTGATCAATGGGATATTCTTGTATTTTTTTAACAATTTTTTATGGTCTTTTCGATTGGGATTGGATTTTAGTATCAATATTAATGTGCATAAGGAAACCTCATCGTCATCAGGGGGAGGGGCCCCTCCTAGGTCTGGATCCATTGATAGTTAGCAAGGAAAATGTCGATAGTTGCAAAAAGAAAGGGTTCATGATGTTGTAGCACAGTTGCATAGCGATTCAACTTTGACCCTTTTTAAAAGACATGAAAATATTACCATTAGGTTGTAGCCAAAATTCCTCCATGCATGTTTCATTTTTTAAAAAGTAGTAATATAATTGAAAAAAAAACAATTATAGCATGAATAAATATTTTAATTTATGTTAGGCTTATTATATTATCTATATATTAATATCGAGGAGAGGAGAGAGAGATCCTAAACTATAAATTAAAATATATGTATGTATGTATGTATGTATGTATGTATATGTAACACCCCACCCCACATATACCCATTTTACAACTTACCAAGGTAAACATGAATTGAGTGCTACTATGCATGACCCAACATCCAAGATATAGTTATGGAAGTGGGGTCCAATTGTCCAACTTACTGATACACTCAAAGACACATGATCACTGTGATGTCAAACAATTTCCATTGGTGACCTTTTCCTGAGCTAGAACCACTTTTTTACCTATCTTACAACCTAGACGCATGCATGAAGACTATTCAATGTAAACAGAGGGCTCCATCTGCATGCATAACTCATCCTCCTGATGCAGATGTGGCCAATATTTCCTCTTTCTGTGCTTGCAACCACAAACTCATTTCCATCATTTCAGGGCTAGCCTATAGGCCAACTGCCCAAAAATCTATCAACAAGGTTCCCGAGTCTTTTCATTATGTTTCTAAGTTATTTTCTTATTTAAGCTTTCCAAACACATGTTAATCATTTAGACAAACACTTTGTAATCATAGGAAATGTAGTTTATGAATGCATATATGTTCATTGTTTCATTAGTTTCATTAGAGATTCATTAAGAAGACTTACTTCCCTCTCATAATAGTTGTAACAAATACATATTAGCTCATGCATTTATATAATATATACAATAGCTTGTCAAACCATGAGAAAGATCAATAACAAGAACACAACATATCATAATAAATATATCATGAATATAAGCAACATTCAACCAAAATGAAACCATGAAAAAACAGTCATATAATCACATAATAAACCACAACTTGTTCTCATTAAATTCATTAAAGAATAACACATAATAACATATGCATTGTGCCAACCAAGTTAGGGACTTCCACATACCAACCGACCATAGATTGGGCTGAACCAAACCTTTCTTCCAACCAATCACACCCATGCCATATTCCAATCTTGAATGTGGGATCACATGGGATAAACCAAAACATAACCATACAGGTAATCCACAAGAATAACAACCTCCACCCTCATACCATAGTGATTTCACCAAATATCGGGTACATAAATCACCAAAACCAATACAAGCCTAGATGCCTCATAATTTCTTCATCATACCCAGAGGAATTTTCCTCTCTCCACCCACCTACCAAGAGATTCCTGGAGAAAACCATATCCACCCTCAACCCTTGGGATTTTCCTGAGACAACCTCAACCAGGATACAAAATCTACCAACAATCTTAAGCTCAACGAAATAGAAAACCCACTACATCATGGCTATCCAGGAAATGGAATAGGAAAAATTATACATAACTGTCAATCCAAGAAAATCCCCATGTCAATGACAGGAAAATAACCAACAAACCAATGCATAAACCATGCATCATAATCCCATCAAGATAAATCAACATGCACACTGTTACCTACAAAAATTCTCATGTTGGTTACTCTTTTCATTGCTTGATTTATGTCATTACTTTCCTTGCTTGTTCCTCCTTGTGTCCAAGTGTTGTCCCAGTGATCTCTCTCTCTTGTTGTAGTGTTCTCTCTCTCCTTTACCTCAAATAGAATGCTAGAATAATGTCTCTCCAATTTATTTTCTTTTTCTTTTTCTTTTTCTTTTCCTTCATTTTCCCTTGCATGTATATTATTTTACTATTTTCTTATCTCTTCCTCTTCCCCACCTGCTAAAGTGAAATTTCTTTTATTTTATTTTATTTATTTTGCACTTTGCCACATGTCCTTGCTAGAATGTAATGATTAAATTTCCATTTATTTCCTTTTTCCACTTTCCAATGCCAATGTCAATTTCCATAGCTAATAAATAAATAAGCACAAGCAGATCCCAATATAATGTTTTTCCCTTGATTCAACTTGGAATATGTCTCCCATGACCTTGGTTTGATTTATTTACATGGAAACTTAACCTAGGGTTGTTACAAACCCCTCCCCATTGGGGGAACACCGTCCTCAATGTCTTATGACACTTATGACAAACAAAACTACTGAAAACATGACAACATACTACTTATGGAGCTTTATAAACACAACTCGATGCATTATTTACAATGAAATACTACTTATTTGAGATTTATAAACATATCTCGATGTAGTATTTTCAATGACACACACACACACACATACCAAATCACATTTTCTTCAACCAGTAGATAAAGAAGGATATAAGACCCATGTTTGATCATACATCTCCCAGATAGCTTCCTCAGGCCCAAAGTGTTTCCACTAAACTTTAACTTGCTCTATTGCTCAGTTCTGGAGCATGAGCTTATTTCTTTGTAGGATGCATTGAGGCTTTGGATGGAACTCTCCTTCTAGTTCCACCTACAATATAGACCAATCGATCACATGATCAACGTCCCATACATATATTTTAATCAGAGAAACATGAAAAACATCATGTATTTTCACTGATGGATTCAAAGAAATTATGTATTCCACTGGTCCAATATTCTCAAGGATCTAAAAAGGTCCACAATACTGAGGTTCCAACTTGGAACATGATGCAATCTTCAAGGAACTCTTCTTGGGCTTGATATGCAAGTACACATGCTCCCCAACCTGAAACTCCTTGAATACTCTCTGCTAATTTGCATAGCACTTCTACCTATCCTTTGTTGTCTTCAAATTCATTTTAATAACTTGAGTCTCTCTCAACATATCAGGTCCAATCAATACCCTACTCACTAGATCACTCCAACTGAGAGGAGTATTGCAACTCCTCCCATAGAGAGCCTCAAATGGACTCATCTTCAAGGATTCTTGATACCCATTATTATAACCAAAATCCACCAATGGAAGATACTCCTCCCACTTCCTTTGTTGATGTGGATCCTCAACATATCCTCGAGGATCTTGTTGATTCTCTTTTTCTATCAATTTGTTTGGATATGATAAGTTTTACTAAAGGTTAGATCTATCCCTGTGCCTGCCAATAATTCCTTCCAAAACCTGGAAGTGAACTTGGCATCTCTATCTAATATAATCCTCTTGGGAACCCCATGTAACCTCACTATCTCCTTAATGAATATTTGAGCCACTTCACTATCTAAATTAGTAGACTTTACTTCAATGAAGTGAGCTACCTTGCTCAACATGTCAACCACAACCATGATGGAGTCATTTTTCCTTGATGTCCTCAAAAAACCTATAATGAAATCCATGGAAATGACCTCCCATTTCCATTCTGGAATCGAAATAGGTTGCAACAAACCAGTTGGATGCTTACATTTAGCTTTCACATGTTGACAGTCCAAGCACTTAGCAACAACCTCAACCACCTCTTTCTTCAAATTAGGCCAATAGTATAACTTCTTGATAGTTTTCAAAGTCTTCTAGTATCATGGGTGGCTTGAATATGGATTGACATGAAACTCTCTCAAAATAAGATTCTTCAATTCACCACTATCAGACACATAAATATTGCTCCTAAATCTAATCAATCCATCTGTCATGAGGTGATACTCCTCATTCTTATCACCTTGTTGTTGTAATCTCTCCTTGATTTGTTGGTACCTCTCATCATGTTTCTCTGCATTCAATATCTACTCATGCAAATATGTTCCATAAGAGCTCACAACTAAAATATGACTCACACGTACTCTCCTTAGTGCATTTGCAACCCGGTTCTCTCTTCCTTTGATGTACATGAACTCAAAATCAAACTCACTAAGAATATCCAACCATCTAGCTTACCTCGCATTCAAATTAGTTTTTTCAAAAAAGTACCTCAATCTTCTATGATCACTCATCAAAATGAACCTCCTGCCAAGGAGATAATGCCTCCACATCTTCAATGCATTAATGATAGCTTCCAACTCAAGATCATGAGTCACATAATCCTGCTCATGCATATTCAGCTTTTTTATTTCATAGAAAACCACGTGCCATTCCCACATCATAACTGCACCCAATCCTTCCTTTCAAGCATTTGTATAAACCACAAAGTCCTTATCGGGATCTGCAAGCTTCAAAACTAGAGTACTGGTAAGAAAAAATTTCAATTGATCAAAACTAGTTGCATACATAATCTTCCATTCAAGATTATTTCCTTTTCCCTACAAAGATGTGATATGATAGCCAATATTGGAGAAATTCCTGAAGAACCTCCTATAATAACCTACTAGTCCCATGAACTATTTGTTGGGTTGTGTTATATTCTTTCCATGACTAGCCCAAGTAGTTAACCGAGGGATTAGAGGGGGGGCGGAGCCCCCACTTCATTGCACTGATTGCATAACAATAGGGTCACAGGGGGTTTGAGGGGTGCAGGTAACCCCACTCTATGGGGCCTGAGGCAGCGCCATGGAAAATTTTGTTTTCGGACCCTACATTAGGTTGGGTGGACCTACTTATGGTTTTGTGCATGATTTTCGCACATGGTTTTGGACGCAATAGTTTTTGGTCCATGGTTTTGGACACGATGGTTTTCGGTCCATGGTATTGGATGCTTCGGCATGTATAAATATGTATTGTAACATTGAAAGGATTATAACGAAAAATCAAGCTGGTAGTCCCAGTTTTGGTATCCAGAGGAAAATCTCTATGTATATGTGTTTTATGTGTTATGCTCTCGCATTGTTTATTTTTTGTGTTTTAGAATTTGTATGCAGGTAATTTTTGTACGGGGTTAAAACCTACATTTGGTATCAGAGTTGTTTTGGCTTCAAGGGGGCACCTTTGCTGCTGAGGGATTTCACTCGGGCCTGTGGTAGACCCTGTTAAGTGGGAGATCTGCGAGATCGATTTTGGTGGTGAAAGAAGATGGCGAGTTGTGGAAAGATAGAGATTGAGAAATTTAATGGTCAAAGTTTTGAGTTATGAAAACTCAATATGGAAGATCTATTGGTGGATAAAGATCAGTGGGTCGTGGTAAATCCAGGTACTAAACCAACGGGAGTGTCCGATGAAGAATGGAAGAATTTGGATCAAAAGGCTAAGAGCACAATACGATTGTGTGTCTCAGATTCAGTATTGTTGAATGTATCATGAGAAGCTACGGCGAAGGCTTTGTGTGACAAGTTAGGGACTTTGTACCAATCTAAGTCTCTGATGAATAAACTATTCCTATGGAAAAAGCTGTATAGCCTGAGGATGAAAGATGGAGACTTGGTGACAAAACATTTGAATGCATTTAATACTGTGGTAAGTCAGTTATTATCTGTTGATATTAAAATTTGAGATGAATATAAGTGCATCAGTTTGTTGTGTTCTCTACCAGTTTCATGGGATAGTCTGGTTATTGCAATAGGTAGCAATGCAACTGCCTTGCAGTTTGATGAAATAGTCTCATCCTTGCTAACAGAGGATATGTGACGGAAAAATATGGAGAGCCAGAATGGTGATGCTTTGTCTATACGAGGACGGTCCCAGAATGAAAAAAAAAAATAAGTCATCAAGTGGGAGATCTAAATCTAAAGGGATAACTAAATCTCTAGGAAAACCTGTAAAGGTGGTGTGCTGGAAATGCGGAAAGGAAGGGCACTACAAAAGGGATTGTAAATCTAAAGCTCCTAACAAAGGAAAGGAATCTAATGATGCTCCTTCTGCAGAGGCAAAAACTACCTCAGATGAAGGTGGGGATGTGTACTTGGCTTCTTCAAGTAGACATATAGATCATGAGGCATGGTTGATTGACTCAGGTGCATCCTTTCACTTCACTCCCCATAGAGAGTGGTTATGTGAGTATGAGAAATATGATGGTGGTGATTTCTTCTTGGGGGATGACAAGAAGGCTAGAATTTTTGGTCATGAAAAATTAAAGTTGAAGTTGCAAGGTGGAAGGGTTAGAACACTTACGGGTGTTGCGCCTATTCTTGCATTGGCCAGAAATCTAATTTCCATAAGCAAGCTAGATGATGCAGGTGTAAAAACAGTGTTCGAGAAGGATACCTGCAAGATGGTTCGGGGGGCACTGGTATTAATGTGGGGAGTTCGAATTGGAACTCTGTATAAGCTGCAAGGTAGCATTGTTGTTATGGGTGCAACAGTTTTGTGGTTCCTGAAAGTGGAGTAGAAAATCTAGTGGTCTCTGGAGAGAAGACCATGATGTGGCATCAAAGGCTTGGACATTTGGAGAGAAGGGCCTTCGAATACTTATGGTAAAGGTATGGTAGAAGGTATGAGTAATAGCTCTCTGGATTTTGATTTCTATGAAAATTGTGTATATGGGAAGTAGAATCGGGTGAGTTTCCCCTCTGGTGGTAACAGGGCAAAACAGATACTAAATCTTGTGCACAGTGATGTGTTTGGACCTGTGAAGGTTCCATCACTGGTAAGTCTATGTACTATGTATCATTTATAGGTGACTTCTCAAGGAATACATGGATATATTTCCTTAAGAAGAAATCTGAAGTCCTTGACAGGTTTAAAGAATTTAAGGCTCTGCTTGAAAACCAGACAGAGAAGATGATAAAGGTGTTGAGGTCAGATAATGGTGGAGAGTTTTGCAACAAGTGATTTGAAGAATTCTATAAGAAGTGTGGTATAGCACGGCAAAAGACTACTCCATACACACCTAATAAAAATGGAGTTGTAGAAAGAATGAACAAGATTTTGATGGCAGGGGAAAGAAGCATGCTCAGTGGTGTCGGGTTAGGAAAGGAATTCTAGGCAGAGGCAATGGAGACCACATGTTACCTGGTCAACAGATCACCTTCATCAGCGTTAGAGGATAAGACTCCACAAGAGGTATGGACTGGTAAGAAACCCACTCTTTCACACATGAGGGTATTTGGATGTGATGTATATGTACATGTTCCAAAGGAGAAAAGAACCAAGTTGGGTAGTAAATCTGAAAAGTGCATCTTTATTGGGTATAAGGATGGTTTAAAGGGTTATAAGCTTTGGAACCCAGTAACAAGGAAGGTTGTGTACAACCGAGATGTGGTGTTCAGAGAGGTAAGATGTTATTAACTGAATTCCAATCAAAGGAACTGAGAAGATAGAGTTTGATCTTAGGAAGCAAGCATCAAATTCTATAATAGAGGAGGAATCAGAAGGATGAAGAGCCAAAACCTGCGGTGTGAGAAGATTGTCAAGAAAGAAGGCAGCAGCAAGGTATAGTCCATCTGCTTTCTGTTCAAATTTTTCTTTATCTATTACTGATGATGATCCCAGAACTGTGAAGGAAGTAGTATATCTAGAGGATGGAAAACTTTGGAAAGAGGCCATGGTTGATGAAATGGCATCTTTGCACAAAAATGAGGCTTTGAAACTAGTGGAGTTACCAGCTAGAAGGAAACCCATTGGCAGCAAATGGGTGTTCAAAAAGAAGACAAATGTAGAAGGAAAGGAGGAGAAATACAAAGCTCAATTGGTAGCAAAAGGTTGTTCCCAGATGTCGAGAATTGATTTTGGTGATATTTTTTCTCTTGTGGCCAAGGTAGCTTCTATTAGATTACCGTTATATGTTGTTGTTTCTTTTGATTATGAGGTAGAATAGATGGATGTGAAGACAACATTTCTTCACAAGGATCTCGAAGAGGAGATCTACATGAAGCAACCTGAAGGTTTTGTAGTGAAGGGTAAGAAAGAAATGGCATGCAAGTTAAAGAAGTCTTTGTATGGGTTAAAACAGTCACCAAGGATATGGTATCAAAAATTTGATACATTTATACGGGGACTTGGCTTCACCAGAAGCAAAGTAGATCATTGTGTGTATTTTAAATTAATTGGTGACTATGTTATTTATCTGGTCTTGTATGTGGATGATATGTTGTTGGTTGGAAATAACAAAGAAATTATCCAGGATTTGAAGACCCAATTGTCCTCCAAATTCAACATGAAAGATCTTGGTGCTGCAAACTATATTTTGGGCATGGAAATTAAAAGAGACCGGGCAAAGAGGAAGCTCTGGTTAAACCAGAGGAACTATTTCGAGACAATACATCAGTGGTTTAATATTCATGATAGTAAACCAGTGAAGGTTCCTATTCTTGTAGGTGTGAGGTTATCTGCTAAATAGTGTCCCAAGACACAAGAAGAGGAAGAGGACATGTCTCGTATTCCATTTGTAAGTGTAGTTGGTAGCCTGATGTATGCAATGGTCTATACTAGACTAGAAACTGCACATGCAGTGGGAGTATTGAGCAGGCTTATGTCAAAACCAAGGAAGGAGTATTGGACAACCATGAAGTGGGTTTTTAGGTATTTGCGTGGCACTAGTGATTATGGTTTGTGCTACCAAGGAAGACCAGGATTGGACAGAGTGTTGGATATTCGTGACTTTGTTGATATAGACTGGGCTGGAGATCTGGATCAGAGAAGACCTACAAGTGGGTATGTGTTTAACATATTTGGAGGTGCAGTCAGTTGGATGAGTAAGAAACACTCTGTAGTGGCACTATCAACTACAAAGGAAGAATACATGGCAGCCACTCATGCAAGCAAGGAAGTAGTTTGGTTGTAGAGATTGTGTTCAAGTATGGGTTAGTACAGGGAGATATAAGGATAGACTATGACAGCCAAAGTGAAATTTCTTAGCAAAGAACCCTGCATATCATTCAAAGACAAAGCACATTGATGTTCAGTATCACTTTGTGATGGATATGATAGAAGACAAAAAGGTGGTGCTAGTAAAGGTGGACACTTTAAAGAATAATGCAGATGCATTGACAAGATATGTGAGCTCTAAGAAGTTCTCTTGGTGTATAGAAGCAATGGGAATTGCAGGGTTGGATAAATGACTAAGCTCTCGTGTGGCCCCCTATGGAAAGAAAACAACAAATGGGAGAATATGAGTAACATAATTCTCCTCATGCATATTCAACTTTTGTATTTCATAGAAAATCACGTGCCCTTCCTACATCATAACTACACCCAGTCCTTCCTTGCAAGCATTTGTATAAACCACAAAGTCCTTATCAGGATCTGCAAGCCTCAAAACTAGAGTATTGGTAAGAAAAAATTTCAATTAATCAAAACTAGTTTCACACCCAGTCTTCCATTCAAGATTATTTCCTTTCCTCTGCAAAGATGTGATATGATAGCCAATATTGGAGAAATTCCTGAAGAACCTCCTATAATAACTTGCTAGTCCCATGAATTATTTGACCTCATTCACATTCTTCAGAGTTGACCACTTAATGATAACCTTAATCTTATCTGGATCCATTGTATCCCCTCCTTGGAAAAAATGTATCCCAAGAAATGAATCTAAGAATGTAAAAAGATTCACTTACTAATCTTAGCATACAACTTATGCTCTCTCAACAATATCAATAATGTTGCCAGATGATCTGCATGCTAGACTTCCTCATTCTTTGAATATACCAATATATCAACAACAAAGACTATCACATACTTATCAAGGTAAGGATGCAACACATGTTTCATCGTACACATAAATGTAGTTGGATCATTGGTAAGACTAAAAGGAATCACCACAAACTCATAGTGCCCATACCTTGTACGAAATGTGTTAGACAAAAGTGATAATGAGAGGTGGGGATGTGACTCAGTATTACAGAAGTATAAAAAAAAAATCTGCAAATAGAACTTATTCATAAATTCACTTCAAAAAGATATAACAATATCATTCACATGAAAAACAAAAATAATCATCACATGTAGACACTTGGATTTTAAGTGGAAAACCCCCCTCCGGGGGAAAAACCATAGAATTTTTTGTTGCTTCTTCTTTATTATCTATTGCTTCAAAATATTCTCATTTACATTACATCAGCTAGCCACCACTAGCAATGGAGCAACCACCCCTTGAATGAAATGAGAAATATTGGAAACAACCTACTTGGAGTACATACTCCTACAATAGAAAATAAATATGCACTTAGCTTGAAGCCCCCACTCCAAGTACAAATAATTTTTCAATAAGATAATGAAATTCAAAACTGAAAATACAGCTGAATAAACAAAACTATCATCAAATGAGCACACCCATGCAGCCACAATTACACACTCCAAATCAGAGAACTGTTATCTCCACACACACTCTCCAAACTGATCTTCAATCTATGTTCTTAATTATAAAACTAATGAAGGATAATTTCTTAAACACACACTACAATACTGAAGCTTTGAACTCACTGCAAGTCTCACTAGTTATGCACTTGCAGTTCATGCACACTCACTCTCTCACACTTCTAGAGAACCAACCCAATGAGCAACCTTTCTCCACATATTTGTAGTATCTTAGATCAATTAATTCTTCAGGTGGTGGACCTCACACAAAACCTATTCACATGCTTCAAATTTGACTGAGTTGACCTTTTTGACAAAATCAAGCCTCTCATTCCACTATCTTTTTGATAATGTCAACTTTGATCACCTTCTAGAGGCCCCACGACATGTCTCGACCTTTTTCTAGAAACATATGACGATTAAATTTTCCAAAAACAAATTAATTCCAAATGAATGCATGAAATCTAGAGATTGTTTCTTGTTTTTCTTCGATCGCATGGAAAAAATTGATCAGATCCAACTATTCACTCACACAACACTGCCAGCGAGAGATTGGGAAGTTTATTTCACTCCCATAAGCCTTTATCCATGTGACTGGGGAAGAGCATAAGGTAAAGCAATTTCTTTCCCTCAAAATTGCAAAAAATCTTCAAGGGATTGATACGACTTGTAAACCATCCTTCCAAGCCCAACTTGACATCAAGAAAACAGTTGCACAACTTCAATAAGACTCCACACACATCATCGACTAGCCTCTAGAAATAATGTAGCTCAGCTTCAAATGAGGCTTTATTACCTCATGATGCCTATCCTACATACTTTCTGGGATGACGAAAACATTTTACATCATCATGACAACCCTCAAAAAGTATATAACATACTCAATATGATACATAGAGACTCATGAGTACATAACTTCAATAGGTTACATCAATGGCAACACAAACATTTCAACAAACTCCCCCTTTTCCAATGTTGTCAACTTGTAGCTTTTGAAAAATAAATATGACATTTACATACAACAATCTAAAGCTGAGCACATACACAACTCACTCTCTCTCCTCCTTTGACATCAATGGAAATGGGTTTTAAATGGAAGGAGAAAATACATAACAACAATGTGATACATGACCAAAAATGAAGTACTCCCCCTGAAAAGGTGCAACAAATAACCCCCCTAAGTTGTTGAACATTCTCCCCCTAAATATATATGAGACCAAACCATCTTGAGTAAGAAATATACATGAAGAAGTAATTCGTCTTGAAATGAAGCAAGAAGAAGAAAGAAAAAAGTTCATAATATCTTGAAAAGCATGCAAACAACCAATCACCACCCATTCTCCAAATTTTGTAGTTGAAAGTGCTCTTGGTGGCATCCATATGACAACAACTAATTCCATGAAAAACTCCTCAATGCCTTCGAAAAGGCACAACACCCATCTTCTCTCTAAGATATTCAAATTTCTCCCTTGGAAGTGGATTGCTGAAGATATCTATAATTTGTTCATTTGAAGCAATATATCCCAATTTCACAACCTTGTTGACCACTTGTTCTCTTAGAAAATGATATTTGGTCAATATGTGCTTGGTATTAGAATGAAGAACCAAATTTTTGGATATGCTTATCGCACTTGTATTGTCTACCATGATGGGAAGAGGCTTTTCATACTCACCATGCGTGTCTTGAATAGTTTTCTTCATCCATACAATGTGTGTGCAACAATTTGATGTTGCTATATATTCAGCTTCAGTAGTGGACAAGGAGATAGAAATTTGTTTCTTGCTTGCCCAAGAGATCAAACAATCCCCCAAAAAGTGAGCTATCCATGAAGTAATTTTCTTGTCATCAATACTAACAGCCCAATCAACCTCAATAAAAGTAATCAAATTGAAATATTTACCTTTGGGATAACATAATCCATAGTCAAGAGTGCCTTGAAGGTACTTGAAGATCCTCTTTACAACATTAAGATGAGTCTCCTTGGGATTAGCTTGAAATATTGAGACCAATCCTACAGCTTGCATAATATTAGGTATAAAATAAATTAGATACAATAAGTTGCCAATCATGGAATGATACATGGACTCATTTACTTCTAGTGATTCATCATATTTGCTAATTTTACAACTAGTTACCATAGGAGTGCATACTAGTTTGCAATCTTCCATGCCAAATTGTTTTAATTTCTCTCTAAGATACTTTGATTGAGAAATGAAAATGCATTTATCATCTTGAAAAAATTTCAAACCAATAAAGAAAGTAATATCACCCAACATTGACATCTCAAATTATTTTTGCATTTCTTGTGCAAAATTTTGGCCCATCTTCTCCAAATTTCTCCCAAAAATAATATTATCTATATACACAACAATTATTAGAAAATGATCACCTTCAATTTTGATATATAAATTGTTGTATGTGGATCCCTTTTTGAATCCTTGTTGTTGTAGATGTTTGTCTAGCTTTGCACACCAAGCACTTAGAGCTTGTTTCAAGCCATAAAGAGCCTTTTTCAACCTGCACACTAGATTCTCATCATCACACAATAAAAAAACCTTCATGTTGCTCTATATAAACTTCCTCTTCTAGATCACAATTCAAGAAAGTTTATTTTACATCCATCTGATAAAATTTAATTTTCTTATAGCATGCAAAGCCAAAAAACATTCCTATAACAACTAATCTGGCTAGAGGTGCAAAAGTTTCATCAAAATCAATACCTTCTACCTAAGTATACCCTTTTCACACAAGTATTGCTTTGTACCTTACCACACTACCTTCTTCATCTAGCTTTGTGTTGAACACCTACTTGGTTCCAATGGTTCTTTTGTCTTTTGGCCTTGGTGTATGCTCCCTAGTATTTTTCTTCTCAATTTGATCTAATTCTTCATTCATTTCTTTTACCCAATGTTCATCTTCTCTAGCTGCATTGAAGCTTTTGGGAACTATTTGAGACAGTAGTGCAAAATGTGCTTGACTGAAGCTATCCAATAGCTTCCTCCTTGTTTACTCTCCAAGCTCTTTTCTTCCAAGAATTTGAATTTCTGGGTGATTCTTTTAGATATGACTTGATGGAGCCTTCTTTGTAGTGGAGGTTTTTCTCTCTTCTTCCTCTTCTTCAAAAATTTCTTGGCCCTCTTATTCTATGAAATCATGATTAGCTGCAACATCTTTGGAATCATTAGATTTATGGAAATCATCATCAGCAACAATATCAATACCTTTGATTACCTTTTTTGGTTCTCTTGTTGTAGCATTTGTATCCCTTTCTCTTTAAGGAATAGACAAGAAATGTGCCTTCATCATCTCTTAGTTCAAACTTGCCAAGTTTGTCTTCCGTCTTCTTGATGTAGCACTTGCTCCCAAATATTTTTAAGTGGTAAAATTTTGTTAGTCTTCCTCTCCACAACTTATATGGATTTTTGTCACTGTTAGGCCTAATAAGAACTCTATTGGCCAAGTATATTGTTATTTGTAGATGCGTCTCCCCAAAATGTATCTAACACACCAGCTTCATCAAACGTAGCTCATGCCATATCTTGGACCAACCTATTTTTCCTCTTCATTAAACCATTTTGTTGTGGTGTTATAGGTATGGAGTATTTCCTCTTGATCCCATGTTCTTCACAAAAATCATCAAATTATTTGGACATGAACTCACCTCCTCTACCAAATCTAGGACATGTTATCTTCAAAACAACCTCATTTTCAACAAGTGTCTTAAAATACTTAAACTTGTTGAAATATTTTGATTTTTATTTCATGAGCATAATCCATGTGGCTCTATTGAAGTGATTAACAAATAATATGAAATATCTGTCACCTCTTAGACCTTTCTTCCTTGTAGCGCCACATACATCTATATGCACTATATCCAATGGTCTGCTTGTAGTGAATTCCTTGGATTTGAAATGCACCCTTGTTTGTTTCCTAAATTGGCATGACTTGCATATTGTGTTATCTAGTTTAGCCAACCTTGGTAATCCTCTAATTGATCCAATCTTGTTAATCTTGACTAGGTTATCAAAATTAACATGACCTTATATTCTATGCCATAGCCAAGATTCTTCTATTTTTCTCATGCAACAATTGTGTCTCATGTCATAAAAAATATATATGTTGTTGTCACTTTCAATGGCCTTTGCCACTAACTTTCTAGATTTAGCATTTCCAATCTCACACTCTTTAGATATGAAAGTCACCTCATGCCCATTATCACACATCTGACTCACACCAAGGAGATTGTGCTTCAATCCATCAACATAAAGCATATTTTGGTTTTTGGTCTTCGTGTCCAATATAATTGCTCCTTTGCCTTTGATGGGCACTGTTGTGTCATTTTCAAAGCTGACATTTCCTTTTTTGTACTCTTTTAGCTATAATAATTTTCTCTTATCACCGATCATGTGCTGGAGAAACCACTATCAATCAACCATTTCTCATGATGATCATGAGCTATCGAAGTAAGCTCACAATTTTCAGCCTTTTTCTTCCATCTTTTCTCAACTTCCTATAGATTAGATTTATATTGAGTGTGTTGCATGAAGAAGTTTGGAAATCTAGATCTCCACTCACTAGCTTTTTGACCAAAGTTATTGCATCTGAAACACTCGATCTCATTCCTTTATGGAGCAAAATAATTATTTCCATTAGCAGGAAAAATATTTGGTCTTTATCAACATTTCTTCTAGGAAACATCTTCAACCTATCATTTATGGCTTTGTTTCCAAAATTATTACATGAAAAATAATAAACATAAAATAGTGTATGATACCTAACCTTTTTTTGCCATGATGGAGTGAAATTTGAAGATCTTACTTGATTCACTCGCTGATTTTAAGATGATTTGATTTCAGCTTCATTATTTTGCACATTCTTGATAGCTGTAACAATATTTGTGTGGTTTTCTTTTACTTTCAACGCATCTACATAACTGTTACTTGGTTAATATTTGGAATTTTGCAAAGAAGGATTGAACCCCAAACCAGTTTTCTCCTTTACTGACCTTTGCATGTTGAGAATATTTTGCAATGTTTCATATCCCTTGACAAATTTTTGTTTTAGACATGCTTTAGTTTCTGCTTTTATATATTGGCCCTTAATGCAACAATTTCTTCCTCAAGTTTGTGCTAATTTTCTTTCCATTCTTCTAGGTTATTGATGAGCACATTTTATTTCATTTTTGCTTCTCCCAATTCTCTCTTTAAGTAGATTATGTCTTCTTCATGGGTGCATGCAATAGGAGCTCCATCAATATTTTGCTTCAAGGATTCATTTTCTCTCTCCAACTCAGCCAGATTATTTTGTTGCAGTAACTTTTCATTGAATTTCTCAAGCTCATCCAATTGGGTCTTCAAAGAAATATCAATCAAATGAGGTTTATTCTCCTTTAGTTTATGTATTTCCTCTTTCAGCAAATTCTTTTTGTTTCTAGCTTTGCTTAGCTCATCAAGTGCAGTAATGAGCTCATCTTCATAATCTATCTCTCCATCCTCAAGATCTAATTCATCTTTGGAATAAAAAGACATAAGTACACATTCATTGTGCTCTTCTTCTTATGATGAAGATTTCTCATTTCTTTCATATGAAATATCACTTTCTTCTTTGGTATAGTAACTCCTTCTCCTTTTAACTTTAGCTTTTCGAAATTTATGAGCTTTATCCGTTCTCTTCATCTCCTTCTTTTTTTCTCATTTTCACTTCTTTTGTGTGGACATTTTGTATCAAAATGTCCAACTTCACATTCAAAACACTTGAAAGGAAGCTTGCATTTATACTTTCCCGAATCTCTCTTTAATTTATTGGAAAACTAAGAAAATTATTCATCGAATTCACTATTAGAATACTCTTCCTCTTCCTTGATTTATTTGGAAGTTTCTTTAGTTTTTTGGTAATATCCATAACTTTCTTGGAGGCCTTGAATGCAGCTTCACTAGATTCATATTTTTCTTCTACAATACACACCTCATAAGCTGTAATGATCCAAGCAATTCCTCCATCGTAAGAGTGCTCAAATCAGGCATTTCTTCAATAGCATAAACTTTTGTATTAAATATTACTCGTGAATACCTCACGATTTTCTGAATAATGACTTCATCTTCAAATTTTTCATTTATGATTTTCATCAGATCTATCATTGTTTCAATTCTTTGGAAATACTCTGCAATAGTTTCATATTCCTTCATTTTCAATATCTCAAACCTCATCCTATAAGTTTCGAGCTTTTATTTATTCATCTTCTCATAACCTTCATTGTTATTCTCAAGTTTGTTCAAAACTTCTTTAGCTAATTTACAATGCAGACTTTTATCAGCCCATTCTCACTAAGTGCTACAATAATAGCATTTATGGCTTTGAAATTATTTTGAAACCTCTTATTTTCATCAGTATCTGATGGAGAAACATTTGGAACATCATACCCAGACACCAAAGTAGAAGAAACATAAACACCTGAACTCGTGAGATTCCCTGCCATTCTTATCTTCCACAAATTATAGTTTTCAACATCAAAAACTGGAACTTTCACATCAGTGGTTAAGTTGCAGTAAAGGAACTTGTCTCTGGTACAATTTTTTTATACAAAAGTAATATTGAGG
>APFE030263884.1:0-34066 GCA_000404065.3 Pinus taeda
GCCTCCCCCGTTCATGGATGAACTTTGTTGATGGGGTTTGTGCACGTGAGACCCTTCCCACATGGGAGAGGTTTTGGGGTGATTGCATTCAGACAGAGATCAGGAAAGGTCAGCTTGGGGCAGCCAATTCAATTGAGCAGGATGAGGATGTAACACTGTTGGCAGGAGGCAAGAAAGGCAAAGGGAAGAAGCAGGCTTCCACAAGCAATGGTGGGGCAAAAGCAAAAGTAAAGGTAAACAGGGTAACACACAAAAGGACTATTCCAAGGTGAAGTGTTGGAATTGTCAAAAGATGGGACACTATGCAATTGTGTCTCCGGAGAAGAAGAAAAAGAAGCGGAAGAACCAGAGCGTGGCAGCTTCAGCAGAGGTTGAGGACTTTGCAGATCGTTTTGACCAGGAGTTTGGGTTCACTGCATGTGAGTCTTCTAGTGCAGGATCACCTGCCACACAGGTTCAGAGGGAGCATGCTTTTCCCTCGATTAGCGGAGCATCTTCGGGTATCTGGTATGTGGACAGTGGGGCTTCACGTCACATGACAGGTGTCCGTGAGTACTTCTCAGAGCTTTCAGAGAGTGGCACTGATATGGAGGTAGTACTCGGTGATGACAGAGTTGTTAGAGCAGTCGGTGTGGGGACACTGATATTTCAGAGGGAGTCCAAACCTCCCTTGAAGGTGTCAAATGTTCTTTATGTGCCAGGGATGAGGAAGAACCTCATATCCGTCTCAGCTTTGGAGGACAAAGGATATGAGGTATTGTTTAGGGGAGGACAGGTGTTGATGTATCCCAGGGGCACTCCAGCTGATTCAGCTAGAGTGATAGGTGTACGCCATGCAAATGTGTACAAGTTTGCATTCCAGCCCCTTTTGGCATTGAGCAGTAGTACCGACAGCAGAGCTAGCAATTCTGAGCTGTGTGAGATTTGGCACCGCAGAATGGGACATATGTATCATGGAGCCTTGAGGACCTTGCGGGAGATCACTAGTAACTACAGGTGTGCCAGATTTCAGTACTGATCACTTTGATACTTGCAAAGGATGTGCGATGGGCAAGTTTGCCAAATCCCATTTTCCCAGCAGTGACAGCAGAGCGACTGGGATACTTGATTTGATTCATTCCGATGTGAGCAATTGAATGTCTCATGTTTCCTTGAGTGGATATGAGTATATGTTTTATTCATTGATGATCACTCCAGGAGGACCTGGATTTATTTCTTGAAGACCAAGAGTGAGGTCTTCAAGCGGTTTCAGGAGTTCAGAGCTCTTGTGGAGACACAGACAGGTCGGAAGATCAAGTCCCTGAGGTCGGACATGGAGGAGAGTACACCCTTGGAGAGTTTGTTGACTATTGTGCGGAGGCAGGCATTAGGAGGGAGTTCACTGTTCCTTACAACCCCCAGCAGAACGGGTTGCGGAGAGAGAACAGATCCATTGGTTGGGGCCTGCCAAAGCATGTACGATGATCAAGGGTTGCCATTGTTTTTGTGGGCAGAGGCCTGCAACACAGCTGTTTACTTGCAGAACAGGAGTCTGCATCGTGCCTTGGGGGCACATGACTCCGGAGGAGGCTTTCTCTGGGAAGAAGCCTGATATTGGTCATCTTCATATCTTTGGATGCATTACATACTCCTAGATACCCAAGGAGAAGAGGACCAAACTAGAGCCCACCGCAGAGAAGGGTATCTTTGTGGGCTACAGTGAGACCTCAAAGGCCTTTCGGATTTACATTCCTGCACAAAGGAGAGTTGTTGTCAGACGGGATGTGAAGTTCGAGGAGGACAGGGCCTTTAGGAGATCACGGGAGTTGGAGTATCTGGATCAGCCAGACCCTCAACAGCAGTTGAGTCAATCGCAGGGATCCAGTGGGCAGGGATCAGGAGGATCAGGAGGTACATCTATGAGGATGTCAGGTCCATCAGTGAGCAGTGGCTCACCGAGCCAGAGGGGTGGTGCTCCGAGCAGGTCACAGAGCAGTTCATTAGGGAATCCACTGATGGACAGTTCACACGGTACCTCAGCTTCTACAGGTTCAGGTGCAGGCAGGAGGACAGCAGACAGACAGTCAAGAGTTCAGGCTACTGATGGTGATGAGGAAAAGTTTCATTCTCCTATAGGAGAAGCATGCTCAGGGAAGAGGAAGCCCAAGTGGCTTCAGGACACCTTGAGAGATGCCACATCTGTTGCTGAGCCGAAGAGGCCGGTCCAAGAGAGTAGACCACCTGAGAGGTTTTGTAGCTATATGGCGATGGTTACCAGCATCCTTGACTCTGAGCCTTCTAGCTATGAGGAGGCAACTGGAGAGAGGCCATGCAGGAGGAGTATTCTTCTATCATGAAGAATGATGTTTGGGAGGTGGTGCCGAGGCCTGAGGGCAAATCCGTGGTTACTTCCAGATGGCTTTATAAGGTAAAGCATGCTGCAGATGGCATCATTGAGAAATTCAAAGCGAGGTTTGTGGCTGGAGGGTTCTCCCAGGTAGAGGGAGTTGATTATGAGGAGACCTTCACTCCCGTGGCTCGATATACTTCGATCCGCTCCATTATATCAATAGCAGCAGAGATGGGTTGGAAGATCCACCAGATGGATGTGAAGACTGCATTTCTCAATGGCTTCATACAGGAGGAGGTGTACATTGAGCAGCCACAGGGCTTTGAGGTGCATGGGAAGGAGTCCCATGTGTACAGACTGAAGAAGGCCCTTTATGGCCTGAAGCAAGCTACCAGAGCTTGGTACTCCAGGATAGATACATACTTGCAAGGGATGCGTTTCACAAAGAGTGAGGCAGATCCGAACCTTTACTATATTGTTATAGGTGAGGAGCCTCTCATTCTGGTGTTGTATGTGGATGACTTGGCCATTACAGGTGCAGAGAGACTCATAGAGCACTGCAAGAGAGATCTTGCGGCGGAGTCTAAGATGAAGGACATCGGCTTGATGCATTACTTTTTGGGTTTGCAGGTGTGGCAGAAGGAGGGGCACTTCTTCCTGGGACAAGGGAAGTATATTGTGGACATCCTTGGCAAATTCCACATGGAGGATTGTAAACCCATGTCGACACCGATGATCACCAACTGGAACAAACTTCATGCTTCGGATTCCGAGTTAGTGGATCCCACATTGTACAGGCAGCTGATTGGTTCCTTTATGTATTTGGTCAACACTAGACCAGATATTTGTTTTGCAGTCAACACGATGAGTCAGTTTATGTGTGAGCCTAGAAAGGTTCACTGGGTGGCTGCAAAACACATTTTGCGTTACTTGCAGGGGACAGTGGATTATGGTCTGGAGTCTGGACTACAAGCAGGGGAATGGAGTGAGATTGGCAGGTTATACTGATTCTGATTGGGCAGGTTGTGCTTCTGATAGGAAGAGCACTTCAAGGTGTTGTTTTGGGTTGGGTTGGGTTCGACAGTAGTGTCATGGTTCAGTCGGAAGCAGCAGTCAGTAGCATTGAGTTCAGCGGAAGCAGAGTATATGGCAGCCAGTCTAGCTAGTTGTGAGGCCATCTGGCTTCGCAAGATGTTGTTTGGCTTATCTGGTTAGCCGTTGAGACCTTCAGTGATTTACTATGATAACCAGAGTTGCATTAAACTCACAGAGAATCCAGTATTTCATGACAGATCAAAGCATATCGGGATCAAATATCATTTCATCAGAGACTATGTTCAGAAGGGAGCTGTGAAGCTTGAGTATATTCCCACGATGAGCAGGTTGCAGATATTCTTACCAAAGACTTACCATGGGGCAAGCATGTCTACTTCAGAGACAAGATGGTTTTGGTGAAGAACACCTTCCTCGGTAAGAGGGATTGTTGAAATTTGGTACCGGAGGACAGGAGCTTCCCTAAGGCTTTGATCTTTGGCCTAGGGAAAAGTGTCCAAAAGAATTTAATTTTTCTCCTAAAGTGACTTTATAATTTTTATAAAGTTCAAGGCTTTTAAAATGATTAAGTGATAAAGTTACTAAAAGTTCTAATTTTAAGGACTTTAATAAAGTCATTGTAAAATTAGAAAAGAAAGTATTTTGGGAAAATAATGACTAAGTTGCGGTCTTTATTAAAGTGGGGTGAATTAAAAAATAAAAAGTGAGATTTAAATGAGCATTTAATCTCAGCCCTAGATCTCAATCTATTTCAACCATTGGATTTAGGGGTTCCCCAAAAGTCACTTAGGGTTAGATTAAACGAGGAAAATGAGGAAAAGGTCATTCATTCTTTCATGAACAGATTGACAGAAGGAGAGCAAAAGAGTAAGGGAGATTTCTGGACAGGGGATGAAGGAGACAGTAGCTTGGCACACATTCCAAGGCAGCGTTTAGCAAATCCGTACAGCTAAGTTAGCACGCAGTGAAAGGCAGATTTTTGGCACGATTTTCTAGAAATCCGTACAGCAAGTGCACAGAAATCGAGGAGCAGAAATCCGTACAAGTGGCTGTACCTTGGCACGCAAATCGAGGAAATCTATACAGCATATTTATGGCAGCTTGCACGCTTTTCTAGGCAAGCCGTACAACAGCATTTAAGGCTGAAATTGGGCACAAAAATCGAGAACATACAGCATTTATTGCTGTTCTGTTTTACTGTTTGCAAATTTTTCCAGTTGGTTGAGGCACGGAAAACGAGCTAAGTTGTAAAAGTTTGCTTGCTGATTTTTTGCTGAATATTTCTCTCACTATAAAAGCATTTTCCGAAGATAAGGAGGAGCTTTCGAACTGGTTTTCCCCAAGAATTGTAGGGGGTTTTTCCAGGGTCACCTTGACCAAAAATCATTATGTTTAAATGTGTTGAATGGCTGTTTGTACCTACTGATTTTTTTATTTCTGCATTTTCCAGCATTCTGTAAAATTTCCAGAATTTGTGTTTTCAGCAAAAAATATTTTTCAGTTGTTGAATGTATGGATATGGGAAAGGGCATTTAACTATTTTGGATAAATAAGGTGAAACTGAAAACCAGGGTGGGAAATGAGAAATTTTTACAAGTACAAGGCAAGGTTCTTGGAGAGAGGGTTCTCCCAAAAGGAGAGAGTAGACTACAAGGAGACCTTTGCACATGTTGCCCAATATGCATCTATCAAGGCGGTCATACCTATTGACTCAAAGATGGGGTGGAGGATACATCAAATGAATGTCAAGACTTCCTTCCTTAATGGGGTGATTGAGGAGGTGTATGTTGAGCAATGTCAGGGATATAAGGTGTATGGGAGGGAGTCTCATGTATGTAGATTGAAGAAGGCCCTTTATGGGCTGAAACAGGCTCTGCGTGCATGGTTCTCCAGGTTCAATGGGTACCTTCTTGGTTTGGGCTTCACCAAGAGTGAGGCAGACTCCAAGTTGCACTATGTACTCGATGAGGACGAGATGCTTATCTTGGTGCTATATGTGGATGATCTATTCTTGATAGGATCGAAGAGGCTCATTGGGATGTGCAAGGAGGACCTTGCTTCTAAGTTTGATATGGACATTGGGATTATGCACTACATTTTGGGATTGGGGGTGTGGCAACAACTAGGAGAAATCTTCTTTGCGCGAGGCAAGTATGCAGTTGAGATTCTAAGGAGATTCAGGATGGGGAATTGCAGGCCTATGTCTACACCTATGATTGTCAGCTTGAGGAATATTGATACTTCCAAAAGTGAGTTGGTGGATCCCACTTTGTATAGGAATCTTATTGGGTTCTTGATGTATCTGGTAAACACCAGGCCAGATATTTGCTTTGCAGTGAACACACTCAACCAATTTAGGGTGAAGTCAAGGCAAGTTCATTGGGTGGTAGTGAAGCATGTGTTGAGGTACCTTTGTGGTATAATAGACTTTGGACTGAGTTATGTCAAAGTTGGAGTACAGCTATAGGGGTACATAAATTTTGATTGGGCAGGGAGTGCAATGGATAGGAAATCCACTTCTAGATGTTGTTTCAGCTTGGAGTCAACGATGATCCCATGGTTCAGTAGGAAGCAACACTCAATGGCACTTAGGCTTTAGCTCAGTGGAGCCAGAGCACTGTTGGGAATCACGATTGCCGTTAGACCAAAACCGGTCGGTGTTAGTCAACAATCGCATCGCGAGAGATAAGGATCTACGAGAGGGAGTTAGTCCATCTCATGAAACACATGGGGATAGTTGGTTTATCCAATGTCCAACAATCTCCCCCCCGATGCAAGTCGGCTGTGAATCGAACTTGTAACCTATGCTTTGATACCACTTATTGGGAATCACGATTGTCGTTAGACCAAAACCCGCAAGTGTTAGTCAACAATCGCATCACCAGAGATAAGGATCCACGAGAGGCGGTTAGTCCATGTCACAAAACACACGGGGACAGTTGGTTTATCCAATGTCCAACAAGTACATGATAGTGAGTTTGGCGAGTTGTGGGACAACCTAGCATTGCAAGATGCTCACAAGTTTATTTGATCTTGGGAGGGCACCGACTATGATAGACTGTGATAACCAAAGCTACATCAAGCTTTCAAAGAATCTAGTGTTTCATGATAAGTTCAAACATATAAAGATCAGGTATCACTTCATCAAAGACACGGTTCAAAGAGGTGTTGTGAGATTGTAGTACATACCCCCAAGAGAGTAGGTTGCAAATATTCTTACCAAACCTCTAGTTAAAGGGAAGTTTGTGTTTTATAGGGACAAGCTAGGGGTGGTGGAGAATCCCTCCCTGGCTAGAAGGGAGTGTTGAATTTTGTAGTTGTAGAACGTCTTCTAGCTTCATGTCTTAGCTAGGAAGATCTTCTTTTGCCTCTTTAGGAGCTTGCATGTGACATGCAAGGTATGCATGAGGGGTGCATACAACATAAAAGGCATGCATTAGAGTTGCATACAACATGAGAGGCATGCATGAGGGTTACATGCAACATGCAAGGTATGCATGAAGGTTGCATGAGACATAAGACATGCATGAGTGTTGCATGAGACATGCATGACATGTAAGCAATTTATAACTTCTTATATTTAGGAAAATAACGCCTAAGAAAAATAAGTTAATTTAAGTGACTTATCTTGAGTAACTCGACGATTTAATCTCAGTTGTCGATCTAAGCCTCAATGAAGTTAAAAATTGAGCCTAAGGAAAAAGGCCAAGACACAATCTTTGCTGAGCGCTTGAACAAAGTGATTTGTCGAGTGAGAAGACCAAGGAGATTCAAGAGGACACTTAAGAGATTTCGGGAGGATTTCTAGAGTTTGAAATGGAGGAAGGAGGTTGAGCAACAATGAATAAAGCCACATCCCACACGTGCAAGTGAGGAAGGACGCAGATAGGACAACAACGACTCATGCATGTGACATCAAGGAGGGTTGTCTAGGCCAAGATCTTGATCAAGCAGGCAGAGTTTTCATTGAGGTCGAATTTCTCAAGCAACGAGGGGTTTCTTGGGTCGAATTTCTCAGTAAGAGGCTAAGTTACATGTCTTCGTATCAGCTATAATTTCTTGTGTAAATCTTTGTGGGTCTATCCCATATTTTCTAAGTTAATATGTGGGTGAATTTTTCTACCACACCTATCATTGATTTCTCACTTATTTCTGCTACAAATTTGCCTACTAGTTATCAACCTATTTAGTTTTCAGTAGTTCTAAAATTTATTTGGTAAAATATTTTTCTGGGTATTGCTAAATCGCCAAGTGAAATTCAATCAGGGCTGAAAAGAGTTTAAATTAACAAAACAAATTAATCCCCCTCATCTTCCTATATTGTATCCAAACAAAAGGCATGCTTGTCAAAGTTATCATAAACAAATATGAACATGGAAGAGATCACCTATGACGTCCCCTCTAATTAATTTCACCCAACAACTACACTAGTTTTGCAATTTTGGCTAAGTCATGGCAACTTCAATGTTAAGGGAGTGCTTAACTTAGGGGAAGTGCGTTAGGAGGACCCCATGTAATTAGATTGGCTAAGGAGGGTCCCAAGTTCCAACATAGGAGAAAAAGAGAAATCGAAGTTGTGGTGGATGGTGGGGACCACCCCAAAAGAGTGTTGATTTCTGATAGCATCGGATGTCCTCTAAGTCTCAAAATTTGCAGGGAGGCTTGGACAAATGTATTCCACAATACCAAGAAATCGTTTTGGGAAATTCCACCTGGACACAATTTTATTAAAATAATTAATTATTTTTAATGGGACCCTAAGTCTAAACTTAGGAAATTAAAATAATTAAAGGGTATTAATCTAACTATGAGTGAAACTTCTAGAAGAAGACGAAGATTGAGTCCAAATGACCTGAGCCATTGATTAGAATCTAATTTAGGTCGTTGGTTCTCAACTGGAGAATTATAAGAAGGACTTCGATGTGCATTTGGAAGACACACCTGGCAGATACTCAATACCCAAGTAAAATCGATTTTCTCACTGGTCGAAGTTCGATAAGAGGAAATGGACTCGGAGGAAGAGTTGCGGGAGAGGAGAAGAGAGAGCGTAGCAGTATCAATCAAGAGAGCAAGAGCAAAAGACGCAGAGCAGAGAAGGGACAGCGCAAAGGTTGTGACACAAAGGGACAGCGTAGAGGCTAACGCTGGGACTGCACAATCCTCATGTAGAAGCTGACGCAGTGAGATGCAAAGGGGGCAACACGTCCTCTCCTAGATTAGAATCTCGTCGGGAAGTGTGACAGAACTATCAGTAAATTTCTCTCAGAGATTCCTCTTCTATTCTGTTGGTTGTATCTTGTACATGAGATTTTTGCTGAAGATTAATAAAGAAACCCTCATCTGCTGCACCGATTTTACCACATTGGGTTTTTCCGGGGGCAGTTGTCCAAAAATAACTGTCATTGTGATTATACTTGTGCTAGTATTTTTCTTTGCATTTACTTTCCGCAATATTTTAATTGTGAAGGTTGCAGTAGCATTTATTTCGATATTTGTCGTAGAAACATTATGAACAATTTAATTCTGAATTAATAAGTAGAAAAAATAATATTAGTCACTACAGTTGGATTTCTTTCTAGAAATTTTCACAAAGAGGAATACGCACCCCTTGACCAAACTCGCACTTTTGGAGGGAGAAAGACCAAGGTGAGGTCGATGCATAGGGCCCACATGGAGAAGGGGGAGCTCAAGGATAAATAGTGAGAGATACATCATTTTGGGGGCTTTTGAACCTTTGCTAATCGAACCTAACTAGCATGCTTGAGTTGTAGAGCCAGGTCTACAAGTGTTGTTCAACACACGAGATTCTCAGGCGAGACTCTCACCCTACCCTTAGTGAACTTCGAGTGTCATCCCAAGGAGGAATATCTAAATCATTTGGGAGTTGCTATGGACTTGGCATCAATGCATTTTGTGGGATTTACTCAGTAGTCTGGGTGCAAGAAAGGAATAAGCACTACGCGGGAGAGTGGGTTGTGGAGTAGCAAACTTGTTGAGTTTTCTGAGAGAGCCTTGGACATTTTTTTGTTGGAGATTTGCAGTGTTAAGCAAACACATTTCTATGGGGATTTTGTTTTAGCAGTGATACCATTTCAAGGATTGTGTGGCCCTGCACAGAAGGAGTTTTTGGGCCACACGTGGGAGTTGAGGGGGAGAGACAATTGAGCTTAACTGAGTTGGAGATTTGGTGGGACATCCGGAGAGGAGTTTTGCCAGCGTTTTCCCTCATTTTGGAGGAGCTGAACAAGGATATTTCCCGGCAAGCCGAATTACCTAGCAATGGGAGGAATACATGGAAATTGGGGGTAATTTTTGGAGTCAGAACTAGGCCAAACCCTTTTTGGGTTTTGGTGGGTTATTTGAGAGGAGACCAGGGTTGATTTCCTGGAATTTTCTGAGTACTAGAGGAAGGCCAAATAGCAGATCTACATCAGCTAGCAGTGCAGTTTTCCAAGGCTAGCGCAACGCTTAGAGGGCAATTGTCTTCCCATCATCCAGGCCATTGGCTTCTTCACCTAGGACTTGTTTAGCTTACCTTTGGCAAGCCCAGGTGCACTCACTCCATACTTTGTTGTACCCCCACTAATTTATAATAAAATGGCTCAGCTTGGCTCAGTTTTTGGATGAATTTCTAGGTGTTTACTTATATGTGTAAAAATTTTGTGTGCAGGCTATTATGTCTATTTATCACTATTAATTTTCTCTTAGGAATATTACAGTGGTATCAAAGCTCATAGTCTTGGCTTAGCCTGTGGGAGAAACCTTCAGTCTATGACACCAGAGGACAGGAAAAATATCACATACAGGAGGCAGAGGTTTAGAAGCAAGGAAAGACAGCTACAGATTACCCCTGATCCAGAAACCCTTGAGCTAGAGGTTGAGGGGCCAAATATGGGGGACAATCAAAATGACAAAGTGAGTAAAGAGGAGGAATTTTCCCAACACCTCTTGAAGGCTATCCACGAATTGTCTAGGGGTATTCATGAGTTGAGGCAACAGAACAACAACAACAACAAAGGCAAGGGCATTCAAGGAGACATCCACTTGGGAGAGGGTTCAGGTGCCTCGGACCACCAAGCAGCGAACCCACCCCACGCACCTCATGTCTCTAGCACACCACCCAAGTCGACTATCCCTACATTTTTAGCATCAGGTGTTGGAGGGTCGCAGGGGCAGGAGTACATGCCCATTGGAGACTATTTTGTGGAGTACTAGTCCTATGGGGTTGATTTCAGAGAGGCCATTACCTGCAAAGATTTTTGCCTACTTAAGTGCGATAATAGGAGTAAGGGGTAGAGTGGAGGAGGCTACACACATGGCACTGATTTGTAGCGTATGGTGCGAAAATTATTCCTCCCAACTTTTGATGGCTTGCCTAAGAGCTTAGCCAAGGCGAGGGTTGAGAAGTTGGATGTTTATTTCCATCTTAACTAGATGACAGAGGTGGAGTCAATCAAGATTGCCACTTTACACTTGGAGGGAGAGGCCCATGATTGGTGGTTCCATGGGTTGACCACTATGGGGCATGCAAGAGTTACAACCTAAGAGGATTCCACATAGAGGGTGCTGGAGCGCTTTGAAATGAGAGACCCGAAGGAGCACTTTGGAGAATTGACACACCTTAAGTAGATCGGTAGTGGAGAGACATATATCTCTGAGTTTTTGAGGATATCCATGATGGTGTCGGATTTATCAGAGGCCAAGGTGTCAGATTTATCGGAGGCCAGGAGGGTCTTTTTGTTTTTGGAGGGATTAGAAGAGCCACTAAGGGGCTTGGTGAGGTTCAACAGGCCCACCACTCTGCAGGGTGTAGTAGGTAGAGCCCGAGATTTGTAGGATGCTCTTCCTAGGACATAAGCACAAATACCCACCAAACCAATATTCCAGCAGAGGGGAGAAGACACTAGACCCCCACCACAACAAGATATTCAAGGGCGTGGGTAGTTGGATGACGAGGCCAGGAGGGACCTCTATAGGAGGAAGTTGTGCTTCACTTGCCAGGAGCCATGGACACCAGGGCACCGATGTACCAAGGGAAAGGCACACTTCATAGAGGTATTTTCTGACAGTGAGCCGGAGGAGGATGTTGAGCAGGAGGTAGGCGTTGGTGATGGCGAGCCAGGGGTGAAAGGAGGAGGTGGAGGATGACCACCCCCACCGGGAGGAGCACCCTTCTTGCCTGCAACAGGGGTTATCGCTTCACTTCGAGGAGTGTCAAAGTACCTTACTTTTGAGGATCAGGGGCACAGTGTACGAGTAACGTGTTTGGGTGCTGGTAGACAGTGGGGCCACCCACAATTTCATAGATGTCCAGATGGTGGATAGGAGGTGCATACGCATGGAGTCCTTTGAGGGATTCTCGGTCTTAGTACCGAGAGACCGTACCATGCAATGTACTAGATACGTTCCCGGGATGACAATGGTGATGGGGAATTATTCTATGACGGACCACTTCTTTGTGGTTGATGTTCCAAACACCAACGTGGTTCTTGGCGTGCCCTGGTTGTATTCTCTTGGGCGCGTTACACACTAACTAGCAAAAATTGGAGATGGAGTTCGCGGGACCCGATGGGAAGATGGTTTTGTTGAGAGGCATGCACTCATACCCCCCATACACAATATCAATGCCTAGGATGGAGGCAAACTTGAGGTATGGGGATATAGAGTGGGTCGTGGAGCTCACGATATCTAACACAGGGGGCAAGCCCCAACCACCACACCCAGACATCCAGGCCATTCTAGACAGGTACCCAGCAGCATTTGGAGACGTTCCGCTAGGACGACAACTTGATAGAGGTTTCGAACACACTATTGAGCTAGCGAAGGGTGCAGGCTATTATCATGACCCCATACAGACATCCCAAGGCCTATCAAGATGAGATTGAGTGGGCTATTCATGAGTTGTTGGCATTGGGGCATATCAAGCCCAACTCTAGTCCCTTCACTTCATTGGTTGTCTTGGTGAAGAAAAAGGATGGCACATTGAGGATCTGCATCGACTATAGAGCCCTTAACAAGAAGATGTTGAAGAACCAATACCCATCCCCCACATAGATGAGCTTATGGATGAGCTTAGATGAGCCAAGTACTTCTCTAAGACAGATTTGCGTTCAGGGTACCATCAGATTCGAGTGAGGGATCAAAATATCCCGAAGACAGCGTTCAAGTGTCACTATGGTCATTTCGTGTAATATCCCGTTTCAAAGATATTTCCGAAAACCCCAGTAAACTCCAGCCAAATACGCACAAATGATATAATAACCTGGAAGCTCAAAATGATAAAAATAACAGTGGTGCAACATGTAATAATGTAAACATCAAATATAAGCAGAGACACAAGAAATGCAGAGAGAAATGCTAAGCCATTTTATTATACTAAGTAATGGAATGAGTACAGGAGGTGATCAGAAAGATGGCACCTTAACTTGCACCAGGCAAGCGAAGAAATACACTCAGAATAGCAAAGGAATGGCCTCTCTCTGAACTACGTGGATGCTGCTGGGAAACTGTCGTGCTACTGCTATTGCTAGAAATCAAATGAGGATTTGGGGTTGTTCCCCTCCTCGGAAAATGCTAAAACTCTGGAATCAGCCTCTACTCGGAAAACCCAGAAAGCTTTTCTGAAATGGCCGACCCCCGAAAATCACCCCCTTGGGGAATCACGCAATCCCTCAAGGCTCTGTGCTTCCACTGAGCAGAATCCTCCAAAATACTGCATGAGACTCTACCAAACTTCTCCAATATGCAAGAGTTGATCTCTTGCTCAATCTCCCAGCTCAACTCCTCCACAAATCCCCAATCCGGAACTGCCCCCAGAAGAACTGCGTCCCTCTCTCTCAAGACTATGCAGACCTCCAATGTTCAGCTCCACCTCAATGCCAAAGATCAAAACTACTGCAAAAAGACTGTTGAAACTACCTTGCCCAAGTAGGCACTCGAAGTCCCCCGGGGCTAAGGGTGAGATCTCCGAACGGAGACACTCGGTGCACTAAACAATGTTGCAGACAAGCTAAACAGCTAGCCTGCTCCAAGTCAAAGTGACTAGCTCAAATGCTCATAACTGAATGCCAAAATGAGGAGGCTCCTCTCTCCTTTATAGCATTGGCCCCTCTCAATCCCAAGGCTCACCTCCTCCAATGTAATCTCCTCTTGCCATGTGTTCCTTTTCCCATCTGCACAGTCCCTCCAAGTGTTTGCGTAGGCCCCATCTCTGCATGATCCTTTGGCCCCCTTGGCTCCCCTTTAAGTCAGAACATTGTGCTACTAGGAAGTGACTTTTATTCTAAAAGTGAGTTATGTCCCCTTTTCTTCACCTTTTTATTTACAAATAACTATAGAAGGCAAAATTGAGCAAAATCGAATATTCCAATTAGCTATGGCTAATTAGGAATATTACAGTCTCCCCCGGCAATATGTTGCTTGTCCTCAAGCAACTGAAGTGATGGATGCTACAAAATTTTCACTCTCCCAAGGGGCATCCTCATCCAGCAAATTCTTCCACCTCACCAAGAATTCCAGGATTGTCCTATTCTGTAGCTGCCTCTCCCTGGTATCAATAATAGCCTCTGGCTGCAACACCAAATGCCCCTCATCATCCATGGGTGGTAGCTCATCTGTCACTGTCACATGCTGCCCCAATGCCTTCTTCAGGCATGATACATGAAAGACGTTATGAATTTTGCTGCCTTGGGGCAGCTCCAACTCATATGCAACCTGTCCAATTCTGCGTATCACCCTGTATGGCCCATAAAAGCGGGGCTTGAGCTTCTCAGCCCCCTTCTACTTCAGTGATGATTGTCAGTATGGCTGTAATCGTAGGTAGACCAAGTCCCCTACCTCAAACTGTCTCTCCACCCGACCCTTGTCAGCGTACAGCTTTTGCTGGTTCTGCGTTGTAGCCATATTATCCTTGAGAGCTCGGAGAATATCCTGACTCTCTTGGATCCAAATTTTGGCTCTCGGAGCCTTGCTAGCACCAAACATCACGTCAACAAAAGATAAGGGATGATATCCATACAAAGCATAAAATGATGACATACCAATTGACATGTGATGTGTAGTGTTGTAGCAGTACTCCCCCAGATGCAGCCACTTCAGCCATGCTCGTTGCTACCCACTGACATAGTTATGCAAGTAGCCCTCCAGCCACTTGTTAACTATCTCTGTCTGCCCATCCGTCTATGGGTGATAAGATAAGATAAGATAATTTTATTAATGTCCAACAAATGACCATAATAGGTCAACGGGACTCTCGAGTACAATGATTACAACATGCCAAGCCAGTGGACCAAGCGGTCCCCTTTAACTTTTCTTTTTAAAGAGCAAAAAATACATCTATAATCTAAGTAAATGTAAATGTAGAAGCTAGGAGCTCTTGGCTTCGAAACAGAGCTCTGCGATGAGGCAGAGAAGGAGAAGGAGAAGGAGAAGGATGGATTTTCCTGTCCTGTCCCTACTCCTAGCATCCGAGGTCGAGAGAATGGAAGCGACGTCGAATCTCGTAGTAAGCAGGGCATCTGAAAATGAAGCGTGTCTCTGTCATCTCCCGTAGGTGGCAGAGCTGGAAAATCCTGTCTGCCCTATCAATGTGGTGATTTGTCTCCACCCGGAGTCTGTGAGACCCAACTCTGAGCTGCCCAAGGGGGATTCTAAGAGCATGCATCCAATGCTGGAGCTTGTACTGAGGTCCGATGATGAGCCCATCCCTGATCTCCAGACAATGCTCAGCGTAGAAGGCCATTTTTGGGTGCAACCCATTGGGAGGATTGGTCCAAGTAGTCTGAACATATCGTCTATAAATATCCTCCTTAATGATTTTATTCAGTTCTTGCTGATTAGGAAGGAGGTGCCCTGGAGCATTCATAGAGTAATGAAAGGGAGGGAGATGGTCAATCTAGATTCCTGCAGCCTCCAGAAGTTCGGTCACACTGGTGTACCAACATTTGGATTGGCCTATCTTCATACGAGCAATGTTCTCCGAGGAGCAATATGCTAAATATGGGTATCTATCTCGACCTTTCCTCGTGTCTACCAGTCCTCGGATCCTGTGCAGGAGCGACACTAATCTGAATATCACCTCTAGGCAGAAGGGTTGAGCCCCGAACTCTGCTAGAATATGTGTTGAGGAACTGTCTGCTTGCATCTAATGAAACGGCGCAAAAAGAGGGTCTAGACCCGCCCCGTTGAGGCCCAATCTGACTCTAAGAGAGAGGGTCCCCAAATCTCTGAGCTATAAAGTATTGTGGGACGAATCAAAGTGTTCATGATGCTCATCTTGGACGAGATGTCCTGGAAATGGTGTCGGAAACACTGTCTCTCTAGAAGGGCTAGGGAGCCATACCCTTTGTTGATCCGAGGCTGAAGGGCTAGCCGCAAGCTTAAGCGAGGCCCTGAAAACTGAACTCCCAAATATGTATAGGTGCTGACAATGTCGATCTCTTCTCCTTTAAATAGGGAGTGGAAGTCCGAGGTTTTCTTGACTCCATTGAAAATAATCACTTTGGTTTTACCCAAGTTCACAATTAGGTGCCTCCGGTCACAAAACGCTGCGAGAGCATCCAGCTGTCTCTGAAGGCCTTCTTGGAAGGAGGCAATAAGGGCAATATCGTCTGCAAAGAGGAGGATGGAAATCACGGCCTGGTGGAGAAGGCACCCATCTGTCTCCTAGATATGCTCCTGGAGGAAGGACTCAAGCTCATCAATATAGATCCTGAATAAAGTAGGAGAAAGGGGGCATCCTTGCTTGACTCCAATGGTGCTACGGATGAAGTCCGACGTTCCTCCGACTGTGCGGAGACGACCTAGGACGGCCTCATAGAGTCGCATGATAGCTGTCAGGAGAGTCAAGGAGATGCCAATTTCTCTTAGTCTCTGGAAAAGATCTTCCCGCGGGACTGAGTCAAAGGCCTTCCGAAAGTCTACGAAATAGCAGTACACTTTAGAGGATCGATGTCTAGCCTCCTCGATCACCGTGCGAAGAGTAAGGATGTGGTCGATCATCTGGTGGTCTGGGCAGAATCCTGCTTGGCCTTTGGCCCTGAGTTGTCTCTGCTCAAGGAAATGGGAGAGTGTCCTGTGGAGTGTTGTGGCATATAGCTTGGAGAATGTGTGCCCAACCATGATTGTCCTGTAGTTGTTGGGGTTGGAAGTAGGACCTGACTCGGGGATCGGATGGATAATGTGGTGTGACCAACCATCCGGAAATCCATCCTGAACAACCTAGTTGAAAAGGTCCACCAGATATCTTACTAGAGGGCGAAGTCCATGCTTGAAGAATTCTGCCTGGAAGCCTTCTTCGTCTGCTACCCTGCTGCTATTCATTGTCCATATTGCCTCTCTGATGTCTTTGTCGGAGAAAAGGTGGCAGGAGGTGGGGGGGGAAGCAACCTGAACCGAGGCTGCCCAGGAATGCCATACAGCTGGGAGGTGTGGGAGAACATTGAGGCAAGATCAAGGTCGACCGGGGTAGGTGAGCGCCGAGAAAGGATGGTCCCCCAGAAATCTTTAGGGGAGCGAAGGAGGAGAGCAAAAAGAACCTGTCTCTTGTGGGCAATGAAGAGGCGTTTCTTGCGGCGAAGGAGGCGACGGTAGGATGAACAGAGGTCAGGGTATGTTGGTAAGGAGTTCCGAAATGCGTGTCGAATTTATGATGCATAGACTTGCATTCCTGGTCATACTATCTATTCATGGGACAATTTCCTGATTTGTGGGACGTGGTGGCTGTACGTGTAGAATGGGGGAGGGATTGGAGCACAGCTTCCCAAATTGCATATGAGAGGCACTGGTATTTGTCCATGGCAGAGCTGAGAGAGGCGAACTGAGACTCCGATGGGAGTGTCTGTCTGAGGATAGAGGAGAAGAGATCAGGTTCGCCCTCCTCAAATTGGAAGGTGGTCCTAGGAGGGCTGCAGGGGAAGAGTAGGAGATGGATTCGGGGGGTCAAATTGCAGAGAGATTGAGAGAAGTGCGTGATCTGCGAGAGGGATGGGGGTGATAGAGAAATTTTTGATGTAAGGAAGGAGATCTGGATTTGCAATGGCGTAATCAACTACACTTGCCCCGCCTCCAAAGGGTCTGTAGGTAAAGAAGTGCGAGGAGGGGAAGCATGGAAGGCTATTCAGAATTACCAGCTCATGAGACTCTCCCAACTGTAGTAGATATCTCCCATAGGCTGTGGTGGGACCCAAGTGATCCTCAGAGGTCCGGTGCATGCCGATCGTGGCCGGGTCAATCCCCTGAGTGCAAAATATATCTTCTGACCCGTCGTGCATAGGAGCTGGAGGTCTTTGGTCCGGGCATTGAAGTCCCCCGTGAGAATGACGTCCCCTACCGCCGAGAACTTGGTGATGTCATAGTACAGATCTGTAAAAGGGTCTCTGTCTGGGCTATTGTGAATAGCGTAGGGAGACGAGATAGGTGGGAAGTAACAGACTGCGACATAAATGTCTCTCGGAGGTGATGTTCTGGCTCTGATTTGAATCCACATGAATCTGGCATACTCATCGGTCGCAACCACTGAAACCCTGCTCCTGAGGCTATCACGGACAAGGAAAACAACACCCCCTGATCCCCTAACACCACCTAAACTCCGTGTCTCTTGTCTGCAAACTGCGGTCCACTGGTATCTTGTGATGTCGGGGAGAGGTCAGACTGGGCTCGCATGAGTCTCGATAACCAGGAGGATGTCTGCTAAGCTAAGAGCTTCATGAAGTAAACCTGGTGAAGACCAAAAAGAGCCATTGCCATTCCAGCAGTGAACCGAGAGATCCGTGCCCCGCCTCCTCTCCGCTCGGACCCGTCATTTGGAGCTACCTGAACGGGATGCCCATCCTGGGGGAAAGGTATCCCGAATAACTGCCCGAAGGTTTCTAACTGGTACTTGGTGTCAACTCCGTCCCCACCAACCGAAAAAGCTCCTGCCAAAATCCACCCATGAAACAGCTGTCCCTGTCACTGGTGATGGTCTTGGGAAGACCATGTAACCTGAAAAATCTCTCTGAAGAACAGCTCGGCCACCTACGTTGCTGTGTAGTGTGCGGATATGGCGAAAAAGTGTGAGTACTTTGTCAGTCGATCAACAACGACAAAGATGCAGTCCTTGCCCTGTACCATGGGCAACCTTATGATGAAGTCCATCGAAATACACTCCCATTTCCCCTCCGGAATGGGAAGAGGCTGCAATAGTCCTGCTGGATGGTTCATCTCTCCCTTGTTCCTCTAGCAAACATCACACTCCCCGACATGCTAGAGTACGTCCTCCTTGAGGCCCTTCCATGAGAACCTCTCTCTAATGGCCTTGTAGGTTTTGGTAAACCCCTAATGACCTGCCAATGGCGAATGATGTGACGCCTAAAGTATCTTCTTCTTGAGCTAAGATCCCTCAGTCAAGAAGATCCAGTCCCTGTAGTAGATGATCTCATCGACCACCCTGTACTTTTCCTCCGCCACCTGCGCATCCAGAACCTCACATGCAAATCTATCCTTGGAGTACTCTACTAGGAGTTGAGCCCTCCAGTCTGTGTCCAAGCTCATAAGAGACAACATGGCTGGTCTACGTGAAAGGGCATCTGCTACCACGTTGTTCTTACCCTTGACATACTCAATGTCAAAGTCATACGCTTGGATCTTACTGATCCACTTCTGTTGCCTCTCCTGTAGCTGCTTCTGCTCCAAAAAGAACTTGAGGTTGTTGTGATCAGTCCTCACCCTGAACCTGTTACCCACCAAATACTGCTGGTACTTGGCCAATGCATGCATCATGGCCAGCATCTCCTTGTATATAGAATACAACCTCTCGTGCGGAAGGAGCTTCCGGCTCTCAAAGGCTATAGGGTGACCTCCCGGCATCAACACTGCGTCGATCCCCTCTCCCAACGCATCACACTCCAAAAAAAATGGCTGCGTAAAATCCAGCAATGCAAGCACTGGGCAGCTGCTCATAACCTCCTTGAGCCTTGTCAAAGGCTCGCTGCGCTGTATCCGACCAAATGAATGCCCCCTTCCTCGTCAAATCTGTTAGGGGTGCAGCAAGCTATGAGAAACCCTTGACGAACTTCCGGTCGTAAGTGCAAATGCCAATGAATCCTCGGAGTTCTGTCACGTTTCTCAGCTCCGGCCAATCTCTGATGGCCCTGATCTTCTCCTCGTGGACCCTCACTCCGTCCACCGCTATGATGTGTCCCAAGTATAACATCTCCGTCAACCCAAACTCACACTTGGAGAGCTTGGCATAGAGTTGTTGCTCCTCTAAATGCACAATACTGTCTCAATGTGCTGGAGATGCTCCTCCCAAGTCTTGTTGTAAATGAGGATATCATCAAAGAACAACAACACAAACTTCCTTAAGTGACTGCGGAAGATGTGATTCATGCAAGACTGGAATGTAGCTGGGGTGTTGGTTAGCCCGAAGGGCATCACCAAAAACTCAAAGTGCCCATAGTGACACCTGAAGGCAGTCTTGGTAATGTCCTGTTCCCTCACGTGAATCTGATGGTACCCAGATCTCAAATCAATCTTCAAGAAGAACCATGCTCCTCTCAACTTATCCATCAACTCATCGATCCTGAGTATGGGGTACCTGTTCTTCAGCGTCTTCTTGTTCAGGGCCCTGTAGTCAATGCACATCCTCAATGTGTTGTCCTTCTTCTTCACCAACACCACGGAAGAAGCAAAAGAACTCGTGCTAGGCCGAATGTGCCCAAGAGCTAGCAACTCTTGAATGGCCTGCGCAATCTCATCCCGATAGGCCTTGGGATGCCTATAGGGGGTAGTAATCACTGCCTATATGCCCTGCTCAAGCTCAATGGTGTGCTCAAACCCCCAGTCCAGTGGTTGTCCCAGTGGAATCTCCCCAAATACTGTGGCATACCGGTCAAGGATGGACTGTATCTCCGGGTGCACTGTCTGCCCTGTAGTCCTTGCCTCTAATGCACGCAGCTCCACTGCCCACTCTATGTCTCCCTTTCAGAAGACTGCCTCCATCCGATGAGCCGAAACAATCTGAGGCGGATATGTGTGCTATCCCCGTATCTTCTCATGCCTCCCTGTCTTCTCATCATCCCACTCCATCTCTAGGCCCTTCCAATTTGTAGTGACCTTCCCTAGAGTGATAAGCCAATGAACACCCAGTACTATGTTGGTGTCCGGAATATTGACCACGAAGAAGTGGTCAGTCAGTGTGTAGGTGCCCATCGTTACTAATAACTCTATAACATAACGAGCACATGCCATGGTCTGATCACCTGGGACCAAAACTGAGAATCCATCGAAGCTCTCTGTCTGTATACCTCTCTGCTCAACCATCTGTGCATCGATGAAGTTGTGGGTGGCCCGACTGTCAACCAAAACTGATACTCGCTGGCCACGCACTGTCCCCCGTACGCACAGCGTCAAATACTTGGGAACTCCTCGCAATGCTGCAAGGGCTCCTCTGGTAGGTGCAAAAGCTGCACCACTTGCTAGTGGTGGTGGAGGCGACAAGGGACCCTACACAGCATGACTATCTCCTTCCTCCACGTCATCCTCCTCATCCTCCTCCCCGCTACTCTCGGAGAAGAGCTCAATAAAATGTGCTTTGCCAGCAGCACATCTATGTCCTAGTGCCCACAGCTCCTGGCAGGTAAAGCACAAACGCTTCTTCTTCAACTCCCTCCTAGCATCGTCATCAATCTGTGCTCATCCTGGATTCCCCTTTGGAGGCGGAATCCTCATGTCCTTCCCCTTAGGCTGGAAAGCCTGTCTCTGGGGGTAAGGTGTCTGGGTCCTGGGTAAGGCATCCTGTAAGTCCCAGGTCCTGCTGATAGCATCCTGGAGTGTGGCTGGTCTAATGGATCTGACTAGACCCCAAAGTGGCTCTACTAACCCCTCAACAAACATGCAGATCCTCCGTGTCATGGATAGATCTGATACCATCACTAAAATCCTCAGGAATTCTGTAATGTAGGTCTCTGGGTTCCCCGTCTGTTTGAGCCTCGTCAACTCAACAAAGTGATGTTCCGGATCCCTCCGGTCAAACCTCTCCATCAATCTCCTAGTGAACTCGGTATATGTCGTCACTGAGGAGTGTCTGAGTGTAACCATCACATGAAACCACCAATCCTAGGCCTCACCATCCAAATGTAATGTCTCCACCTTGATGGCCTCTGCCTTCGACATCTGGTTAAGCTGGAAATAGATGTCCAGCTTCTCCACCCAAGACCTTGCCGAACTATTTGACGAACCATCAAACGTAGACAAGTGGAACCTACTAGCTGTGCGGTGGGTGTTTCCATTGTGATAATGCCGATGTCTTCTGTGATGGTCACGGGGTCTACTATCCTGTTGGAGCTGAACAAAGTCTCTGAATGAGAGAGCATCCCTGAACTCTTGCCCATAGGCCTGGTACTCTGCAAAATAATCGCCCATATGACCGACCTCTGCCTCCTGCTGGGCTCCGGCCCCCGTGTCTGCTCCCAAGAAAGTGGGCATGGTAGAGCATGTAGGGGCATGTGAGGCCATCTGCGGAGTGATATCATGTTGACCGTCACCCTACTCTAGAAAATGGTGGGTTGTACCCGATCCCTCACCAACATGGAAAACCCGTGGGTTCTCACGTTGTCTAGCCTCCACTGCCGTGAATCTCTGCCCCATCACCTCGATCTGCCTCGACAAATCCTACACTGATTTGAGGAGCATGTCCGCAAATCTCTTCCTGTCCTCATCTACCATCGGATCCTCCTACTCTACGTCCACCCTAGGCTCCTTCTGTTCTGCGTCCACCATAGGCTCCTCCTGTTCTGCATCCACCACTGGAACACAGTCTCCCTCTTCGTAGGTGTTCTCCAACCTACGCCCAGTGTCTTTGCATCTCCTACCTCTGTAACAAATGTAGGGTTTTTCCCCGAGTGTCATAGATTGCTAGCTCCACAGGCTGAACCAGATCTATGCTCTGATACCACTATAATATCCTGTTTCAGAGATATTCCCCAAAACCCCAGTAAACTCCAACCAAATACACACAAATGATATAATAACCGGGAAGCTCAAAATGATAAAAATAACAGTGGTGCAACATGTAATAATGTAAACATCAAATATAAGCAGACTCGACAAATGCAGAGACAAATGTTAAGCCATTTTATTATACTAAGTAATGGAATGAGTACAGGAGGTGATCAGAAAGATGGCACCTCGGCTTGCACCAAGCAAGTGAAGAAATACACTCAGAATAGCAAAGGAATGGCCTCTCTCTAAACTGCATGGATGCTGTTGGGAAATTGCCATGCTGCTGTTACTGTTGGAAATCAAATGAGGGTTTGGGGTTATTCCCCTCCTCGGAAAATGCTGAAACTCTGGAATCCAATGTTCCACCAAGGTTCCGGGACGAGGGGGCGAGGGAACGAGGGGGCGCGGGAGCGGCCTATGCAAAAGCTCCCTACCATTTTTTAGGAAACGTGGGGGAGAGTCAGGGTCTTAAAAATTTATAAATAAAATATTAATTTATTAATTTGATAGGTCCAACTATGACCAATTTGGTTTGATATTGAAAAGCTGCAAAAGGTCAGATTCATTTTGATATGAATATCATTTGACATTATCCAAATTTATAATATCATATAAAATAATAAATTTAAAATTCTAATTCAGCTTGGTTAAATTCTAATTTAGATTTTGGTCAGACAGAGGGAGAGCTTCAGCTTGATAAGGTAGCCATTGAATTCTGTGAAAAGGCAAATGAATAGATCAGGAACACTGCATTGGCAGTAGAAGGGGCAACTACAATGGGTTGTCCAGTTGTATTCGATCCAATAGCTAGAAAGTTTGTTATATTATATATAATATAGACAGTACACCATATGCTGAAAGAAGAGTTTTAGTTCCAGGAGAGATGAGAAGATCACATGAAAGAGTTTCTGACAGTTTACTATCAAATTACATTGACTGCAGGATGACCATCTGCGAACCAACTTGGGTGACCAACGATGGCATGGATAATTTGTCTACCTTATTAGAGCAATGCCATGCAGTTCAAACTTCAAACTAGCAGTGTATTTCAGGGGTGAAAATAATTTTCAGGCCTGAGAATTCAAGCTAAGCAACTGTGCTCTGTGTAAATTTTGTAACTGTATAAATTCATATATAATGACAGTTCCTAAGATTTCTTGATGCCCATAGTATTTTGTCATGCTTGCAATAAACGCATGTTAGTCTATAGTCCACCCAATTATTTCCCACATGACATAGGTGCTGCTTCCATAGTTTGTATGTCAAATGTCATGCAAATTAAAAACACAAACTGAATGTCTCATATTCTTTCCCTGTCACTCCAGTTATCTCCCCACTGTCATCCAGCCATCACTTGAGAAAAAAAGGAGAAGTTTTAAAAGGGAAAATTCATGTACGTGCTATATGGTCCAGCAAATTTCCATGATACTGACCCTCTAAAATAACGCTTGTTGAAACCAAAAGACAGCACAAGACGTTATCCCCATACAGAACATGAGTAGCTTTGTACCACTTTAGGTCTATTAAATCATAAACTATAAGCAAGGCCATTTTTTTGGGAGCGTGGGGAAACGTCACCTCAGGGAAGGGAAACGTTTCCCTGGCACATCCCCCTGAGTTTCCTCCATTTTGGGACCGTGGGGAAACGTCCCCTACTCGTCCCCAAGTCCCCGGAGCGCGGGGGAGTGACGAAACTAGACCCCTAGGGGGGGGGCGAGTCCCCGTGGAACACTGGTTATTAGATATTCATGATTGTATACATGATCTCTTCTATTCGGATGGTTGCGTCCATGTCGTGGACCCATACACGTGATCCTTTCTATTCAAATGGTTGCATCCATGTCGTGGATCCATACACATGATGCTTTCTATTCGGATGGTTGGGCCCATGCTATGGATTCATGTATTGTTAGATGCCTACTCAGAGATGTATTATTAGGCATACTTACATCAAAAATGTCAAATATCTTGTATCGTGTTTGATTTGTAGGTCTCCTGGTGGTGTTTCTCCAGGTCCTTGCCTTGACTTGTAAAGCATTTCAACCATCACTTCCCATTCTGCCTTCATGCTTTAGGGGGCATCTGTTATACAATATTTTGTCACACTCCCAGTCTCGTATTCTGAAGTGTCAAAATGACAAAAGTTGTCAGTGTATTCGCCATGAAACATGTTCAAAAGCATCCCTAAAAAAGAGAAGAAAACTTGCCTTGAAAGAGATCTGAAGAAACTTGTCAAAAAACCTTGTTTTTAGGATCAGCACTTTTTGCATCACTAGTGACCCATGTTGGTACCTTGTTGCACTATACTATCCTAGCACTGTCAGTGCAACTTTTATCAGAAAAACCCGCGTTGAACCTCTTCAGACAGTTTCTCCTAAAGTGGAGGAGAAGCTTCTCTTACTAGAAGTTTCGAGAACGGCAAGCTAGTTACAAGTGAATAAGGATTGGAATGAGATCTCCCATTCTTGGTCCTTGATCCTACTTTCATGGATCTTTCCCTTAAGATGCTGAACCTCTCCCTCCTTTTATGGATCCTTAACTCCCTCTCCTTCCCTATAAATGAGATCCCTACTATCCACAACTGGTTGGCTATTGATTGGTTGTCTTCCTAGTGCTGAACAATGCCCAAAGGTTGCCCATTTTGCTAAGGAGAAAAGAGTGCTTGAAGGTTAAGGCTAAGACTTCGAAACTCACCTAAAGGAGGCTTCCAACGTCAAGGCTTAAGTGGTTGTAATGCTCCCTTTACCATTTATTAATAATACATCATGTGTTTGCTTTCCATAAACGTGTCAATCATTGCTCATTTAGTATAATACTCCTTGATCTGTTATATGGTTTATATCGGAATAGTTTTTGCTATGTATGCGTTTGTTGTCTCCACATCTTCTTCCTTACAGGTATTCATCCATAACGGCGAAGAGGAGATTGAGCTTGGAAGTAGAAGAATCAAGGACGGCACCAACGAACGTTAGCATCAGAGTGAGTAGGTCATCTATCCTCCTTTGTGTTTTCTAGTATAAACTATGAAATTTTGCACATATTTGTCTTTTCTTGTTGCTAGATCCTCCCATAAGACTAAAGGGATCGTTTATGTCCGCAAAAAGGATTACCTACACAACCAGAGGCAGTAGATAAAATGGAAATAAGATAAAATTATTTTTGTTTTCCTACAACGTTACTGTCCTCATACCTGGAATTTCTTGTCTTTTTTGGAGTTCGACCATTTCCATCTTGAGCAGCAAGAGCATTCCTTTTTCCTTTGTTGTTGAACTTGTTGTTCCTTTAACTGCCATTACCTTTGAAGTTGTTGTGATTGTTGTTGCCATCATCCCTTGTCGTATCCTTCTTGTGAGGACACTCTCTAGCATAGTGGCCAAATCTGTTGTAATTGTAGCACCTTCCTTTTCTTCCTTCTTTGAATCCCAGCTTGAATCCTTGACCTTGTCTTTTTGGACCAGCATTGTTCTTTCTTTTTGCATGAGCAGAGAAAGCAGTAGGTTCATTTCCATTTGAAGACTTGTCTCTATCCATCATCCTCGTCTCTTCTTGAGTGCATCTAGCCAATAATTCATCGAAACTAGGAATCCTTTCATTGTTAAGAATGGTGGTGTTAAACACATCCTATGCTCTTGTGAAACCTCCAAGAGTGATTAGAGTGAGCTCCCTGTCAGCGACAACTTCCCCAATAGATAGAAGATCATTCTTGATTTCTATAATCCTTATGAAGTAGCATTGGATAGACTCCCCTCTATCCATCTTAATGTCCTTCAACTTGTTCTTGAGAAAGAGGATCTGATTTGCATTGTTCACTTTAAACATCCTAGCCAACTTATCATACATCTCCTTAGATGTTTCTAAATCAGAAATATAAGCAACCAAATGCTTTTGAATAGAGTCTATAATGATTCTTTTAGCTTTGACCTCACCTTTCCTGTATTTTGACTTTGCAACAACAAGTGCGTTTGAAAGAGGCTCCACCACTTTTCCTTGCACATAGTCCATAGCATCATTCTCTTCCAAAGTCAAATCCAAAGTCATCTTCCATGCATGATAGTCGGATTTGTCCTTGAGCTTATCCTCGAATTTGAAGTAATATGTAGTCGCCATTGAAGCTAGACCAATATTCTTGTCCAACAACTCTTTCTTAGTGATTTCTTTTCTCTCCCTTGGTTGGGCTTTGTCTTCACCTGGGCTCTGATACCATGTTAATTTTAGTTAAAAATGGTATGTTCTATGCTTAGCACAATTACTTCAATGTTTTTTTAGCAGCCCAATGACAATTTCCAATTTAGATTTCCAGTAGCAAACACATTAACCATTAATCACATTGACAGTAAAAGTAGATAGGACATGAAACGAAATGCAGAAGACAAGAGAACACCAGATTGGGCAGATGCCAGGGAAAAACCCCAATGTGGGGAAAACCATTTAATCAATTCTCCTTATTATTATATCAAAACGTTCAACAGAGAGAGAGTACAAAAGTCAAATTGATTTGCCAAATTCAAAGTCAAACAACCATGTCAAAATCTACGGACAAATCAGTGCTAACCAAAAAGTCAACGTTGGTCAAAGCAGCAATGGAATGTCCTCAAAACAGCTCGGTCTTCCCCAGTCTAATTCAGCTTGATCAAGAGGTCAAAGTTAGTCCAAAACAATCATAGAATCTGTGGTCAAACTTGGTCAAATTGTTGTTTTGAAATTTGCAGTCAACCTGTAATTTGGTATGCAGTCAAAGTGCTCAAATTGCCTCAATTCATGTGCCAAAAGGTGCAGCCTGCTGAGACAGAAATCTCCCCAAAAGATCAAAGTCAAATGATCAACGCTGGTCAAATTGCAATCAACTTTGTAATTTAGCTTCTAAAATTCGTCCTTCTTGATCCACACATGTGAGAGAGAAGAATGCCCAATGTAGTACGAACCAATGAGAGGAGAGAGAATGTGTGAGTGATGAAGATGCCAAATGAGGTGAAAGGTCATGTGTATTTAAACAAGTCATTGAGGGTGAAGTGACACATCCATTGGGATTTCTAAGCCTCCATGATGATGTGGCCGACCTTGACAATTTGCACGTGTGGGCATAAATTCAAAATCAGACTTCTGCTTGTCCAAACGAGATGATCTTTATATCAATTTTGGTCCTCTCAAAAAGAGGAACTTAATGCAATCATCATCTCCATCAAATGAGTTGTCCTAAGGCAGAATTTGGCCCTCGTTTCCAATTTTAACAGTGTTGCTATATGAGACAAGCTTAAACTTGTGATTGATACCTCCGTGAGAGGGAGGATGAATAAGGTATTCTTTTGTGACATGTATTCATTCTAATATAATATTGATTTGATGTCCTGCATGAATAGGAAGACAAAGGACTATTGCAATATGATCGAATATCAGCACGTTGATATGTTTTTGATCTATAGAGAGCAGAATTGATCAAGGACATTAAGCCAACTCTTCCCCCCTGTCTGAGCTCCTAGGGTGTGGAATTGAGATGGAGGGCTCTTGGCGTTGAGGGATCTCTAGACAATAGGTTATTACCCCTATTTGTTACCCATAGGGTGGAAAATGTTGCTCCCCTATCTTGGTCTATACAGAGTATACCACAGTTGGCAGCATATCCACAAGTCGAGCTTGTTGGGACTGTCGCTCCTTGTCTGGCCAACAGGTTGAGAGAGAGCTTGGGGGTGTCTGAACCTTACCTTTGGTAAGTCGGGTATCTCACCCAAGCTAATTATGATGCAAGTGTTCTACCACATGACTCTTAAGGGTCATTGTTGGGAAGATCAACAAGCAATAATATGGTTGTAATCCTTACCTCATATAGCAAGTGGTATCTAGCCTATTGATTGCACAATGGGATGGTTGTGATCCTTGCTTGGTAAGTTGCATCTCACCTATTGCTCGATGAGATGACTTGGGGTGAGAATGTCCCAAAGGAACTTCCCCATTGTCATAGACATGAGGTGAGAGTATCCCATAGGACCTCCCTCATTATCATTGGATTTCGGGTTGAAAATGTGCTCCCCGATGTGGTTCTAGGTTGAGCAGGGCTCCTTGATGATAAGCTCTCTAATGTTTCCCAAGTAGTAGCTTGGGCTCCCCTCTAATGTCAAATTCTTCTTCTTTTAGATTCGAGAATGTTCAACATATGAGTAGAGACAATCAAGAGATGAGCACTGACGATGTTTGATGACGAGATACTTGATATAGGATATGATTTGATGACAGGATACTTGTGATGATTACATGATGCAGTTGGAATTTCTCCATTACTGAGAGAGAGTGTTAATTTGGCAGCTCGGTGATGAATTCCAACCATAAGATTAGATTCCTCTTTTCAAGAGAACCAATTTTGACTATTGAAGCGCTTAATTTGGTCAAGGGAAAGTATATTTTTGAAGAAAATCCCACATGTGCACAAAAGGACATGTCGGCCCAAAAGAGAAAATGGACACCCTCGAATGGTTATAAATACAAGTCAAGTGACTCTCATTTGGACATCATCATGATCATTCTTCTTTCTTTCGTTTGGCTCGCACAGGTATGAAGTGGTTCACGAAGATTGATTTGTACAGGTCCGAAATTGCAGGGTTTGAAGCTCGCACATTATATCTAGGGTTTTGGTTTCAAGCAGCAACGGTGACACAAGTATTTTTTGGTTGCGACCGCATGCATGCAGGCACATGAGTGTGTTTGGAGGGTTTCAGCCGCACGCACATACACTCTTTGCGCGTGGTTGGAAACTAGGGTTTGAGTTTTACAGTTAACTTTAGATTCCATCTATTGATTGCAGAGTTTGGCAATTGACCACAATCAATGACAGTTCACTACAGGCTTTTGAATCAAGGTTTTGATTATTAGTATTGTTAAGCTCATCTCTTGAATGTTAAGTCGATTTTGCTAGATTGTTTTGTGATTGAAGATATGGATCATTGTACTCTCTTTGTTGAACAATTTATGACAATCTAATAAGAAGAAGAATTTGAAAAGGTTTCCCCTAGTGGGTTTTTCCCCGGTCTCCGACCAATCCGGGTGTCTCTATGTGTGAATGTTTTTCTTCTATTGTTCCCTTATGTTCCATTGCATTGATGATGATATTGTTCTTTCTATATAATTGCATATGTTGTTGAATAATGTGGTAAAATTGAATAATGTTATGGTGTTGTGGGGTGAATTCAATATGTAAATGAAGAAATGCAATTATCTAAAGCAAAAAACAATATAGCCCTAAGAAAACTTAACGCTTCTTAGATGGCTAGGCTAGGGCATAGAGCGAAATTCATTAGAGAGGGAGTTGGTGGATTCCAAGAGCATAGTCCTCAAGCCTAGCATCTTGTCTACAAGACCTCAAAATTTGGTGGTCATCTCTTGATTTTTCATCCATAAAAATCTTTGCCCTAGGTGTGCCCTGGAAGGGAAACTGTAGCTTGAATTCCTATGATTTGGAGACTTCTTTGAGGGTTGTATGAGCTTAGTATTCATTGGAAAAATTCTTATGAGGCCCTTTCTCCTTCGTGCCTTGACCTTGGGAGCACTCCTTCACACGATTATTCATAAAACCCTAGGCTCTCACTGGTGTGCACTAGTCCTTGAGCAGGCTGACTCCAATCCTCGTTGCAGTCTCTAGATTAGCTCACTTTGGGCAGATGAACACTTGCCCCCTCTGGAATTTAACCTCATAACCTTTGCCCTCCATGACTGAGATGGACAAAAGCTTCTTCTTTATGCCAGGTACATAGAGTGCCTCCTGCACATTAAAGGACCCTTCTTACTCAAGTTGGAATTGAATTGTCCCCTATCACTTCAATGCATACTTGGAATCATCACCAAGCTCAATATGGATGCTTGAGGAGTCCACTGCAAAACTACTAAATAGCTCTCTAGCCTTTGTCATGTGGCGAGAGGCACCATTTTCCAAGTGCCAGGCACAATATCTTCCTCTATGGACACTGAGAAGCAAAGTGGCAATTCTTATGGTAGATATAGCATTTCATCTTGCTCATATCTCTCTTCTACCCAAATTGTTGTCCCTCTCCCTGAATATAACCCTTGATGGAAACTTTCCCTTTAGTCTTCTTTGTTTTGCTGACGAGGGCCAAGTTTTCATTTGTTGCTCCTCCTCCCTGCTTGTCGGTCCTGGGCTCGAGTCTCCTCTTGGATGCAGTCATCCCAAAGTCTCTTTCGATTGGGAAGATGTTCTCAAGCACAAATGAACATGATGAATGGTTCCCAAGCCTTGGTGAACCCATTCAGAGCAACATTCACTAGCTCTGCATCCAATACAACTTCTCCAATAGTTGCAAGTTGGTCATGGATTTGTGTGATCCTCATAAGGTAGTTGGTTACATTGTTGGAGGGATTCATTCTGCACTCTCTAACCGTAGATCTGGTATTTTCTGCAACAGGCAGAATCAAATGATCCTTAATAGCTTCAAGGATCACCATTTATGGCTTTATGTCCTTATCCCACGCTACTAGCACAAGAGGGTCTACTATTGCTAGTGTTTGCGTGCTCCTTGAGGCCTGTGTTGGAGCTAGAGGAGGGTTGGACATGACTTCCCACAAGTATTGCTCCTTCAAGAGCACTAAGATTATTGCCTTCCATGGCAAGAAATTCGAAACCCCATCAAGTCAATCCCCAACTTTGACACTGGTTACTGACATGTTTTTCCTAAGCTTTATCTTTCAAGCTCATTGAAGTAACCTAAAAATTATAAATCTACTTTTTTCTCAAAGTTGAAGCTCTAATACCAAATATCTAAGCAAACAGATCAAATCTAGTTACTTGCTAGTAATATTAATTTTTGCATGAAGTGGAAAACAAGAAAAGCAATCACACAGTAGTAAGTACACAAATATTTATGCCCTTTTAGATCAGTTCATCATTCAAAACTTTCTTCGAAACTTACAAGGGATCCTTTATAAGGCAAAATGGCTTTGAGAATTAATCGAATGAACAACAAACCTAAAAATTTTGGTTTGCACAAAAATCAAGGCAACCTACCCTCAAATCCATACAACGATACGAAATTCATACAAACAGTAATACAGCCTACTCTGGTCGCTGCAAGGTTTTTCTTTTCTTGTTGCTGCTAACTGGCTACTTGTCCTTGATGAAGACTGCATGCCTTCTCCTTGCTAAAATACTGCTAAAATCCTCGCAAACAGCCAAAAAGCAAATCTTTGAATTTCTCCTTCACTCACGTGACTTGTGAAATGAATGTCCAGTGTGTCTTTTGTTGGGCATTTGGTTCAGCGCTCTCTATGTGTTTCACCACATGGGCTAACCACCTCTCGTTGATCCTAACTCTGACAATTGTAGCAAAGATTAATGCCTACGGGTTTTGCTCTAACGACAATCATGATCCCAACAAGTGGTATCAAAGCAATAGGTCTCAAGTTCGAAACTCATTGTTGGACAATGGGTTCAGTTCTCCCTGTGTATTTCGCGACATGGACTAACCACCTCTCGTGGATCCTAACTTTGGCGATTGTAGCAGAGACTAATGCCTGCAGGTTTTTGTCTAACGACAATCATGATGCCAACATCTTTGTCCTTTACCCTCTCTTTCTTTTATAACTTTGACATGAGCCAAAAAACTAATTTTCAACGTTTGAGATCTAACCATGAGATCAATGGCTCTCTTTTAATTAAATTATTAAATGACCCACTTTAGTCACTTTATTATTTAAAAATCACTTTATTAATTAATTAATTAAGTGAACTCCTGAAAAAGCATAAGATACTTTTAATGACGATTTCCATAAGTAGACACCCTCATGGAAATACCTATCTGAGCTACAAACACGAACAAAAAATGCAAGCCAAGGACAAGGGTAACTCATGCCACCACAATTGTTCCCTCCTACATCTATACACTTAGGACGTTGGACCCCCATTCACTGGTCACATGGTTGTGGCACAAACCCTGAAGTCTTTCCCACTCCATAACCATCATTATCACAAAAACCTATGGATTGATGCGTTAACCTATGACATGTCACTCCCCTTGGAGGCTGGAATTTAACAAGGTTGCAGGGTAGCGCCCACCCCCCCCCCAAAATCCACTCCCAAAGCTTACTTCGAGCATGAGCGCATCGAGAGTGCACTCCCACAAAAAAATTGCTCCCCAACTTTCTTTGGAAAAAAAATTGCAAAGGCATTCCAAACGCAAATTCTTTTCAAAGAAACGAGAATTTCTGAGTTGGGCGGCCTAATATTCTAGCCTATGGCCCTAGTATTGATGTGCAATTCATGGTAATGTGAAATTTTTAAAGTAAAAGTGACATTCTCCTTTATTTTTCATTTTCATCCTTTTACTTAAATTTTTAACATTACCATGAAATGACTCAAGGTGCTTGAGAGTGGTTCTGACCTCTTTGGATTTCATATGGAGAAAGTAGAATTTTACATCTCACTCAAAATCCAACAGACTTATTAATTTTTCAAGATTTCAGGATTGGGGGGATTGCAATGTTTCCATTGGATTGTCATGTACTAGGGTATGGAACTCGTATTTAATCAAGAGCACCAAGCCCTCTATGTACCTTGATGTTAGTCACATTGGTTGTCAAACTTCTCTATCATGACCCTATTAAAAATGTACCCACCACTCAAACAAAATATTGATTTGACATGCTACGTTTTTTCTATCTTATGTTAATGCTTAGAGGGTGATATCAATGACAAAGATCCCAAGATAGGCAATGATTTTGATGATATGTAGGTATTTGTTGTAACATGATTTTTTTGGATGATAGAGGCCATCTAGAGCCTATTTGTTGATGTATTGTCAATTTAGAGATGGATTGCACTCGATGTTATTTTGGTTATGTGCACCCTTACATGCTATATAAACAAGAACGTGTAATTAGTGGACCTGTGGTTGATTAAATTATAACTACCATATGAATGACATTATATGGTTTAATCCATGTTTTAATGTTTTTTATCACTAATTCATCATTCTATATGCTTTTGTTGACATATATGCATCAAAATTTATAAAAATATATATTATATAAAAATTCACTCCCAACCCGAGAGCTTTTGAAAATGTTGCTCCCCGCTCCCACTCCCACTCCCAAGCAACCTTGGCTAGGAACACTAACATGGTTGTTGACCTAATCATCCCTAATATAAGCGAGGTAACTTGTTCACATGTCCTAATCTAGTTAGACATTTGGAGGTGAGTTTTGTGTGAAGTATGCTTGTGCCCCTAACATTAGATATGGTCCACTATGATGCTCTAATGGTTATTGTCCCAAATGATTATTGATTTCACTTGATCTTGAGAGGTTTTTATGATTCAGGTGGATATTGGTGGCCACCTGCCAATTCCACTTGGACCCCCACCATTATTTCTCTCAGCATTTTCAGTTTCCTTAATTGTAGCACAACTTACTATTTTTAGCAGTTTTTCGGGTCCTGAACTTCCAGAGCCGTTTTAAGGCCCTAAACAACGTTTTTTACGAAAACTGGCAGCAACATTGGTCCATGGACCAATGTTGCTCTTCCCAAAGTTGTAATTCTCAGATAGATCTTTCTAACGAGATATTGTGCACGTCAAACAGAGATCATATGCCAAAGTTACGACCCCAGGAAGTTGATGTACCAATTTACCCAAACGGGGCCCACAATTTGGTGTTTCATCTTCTAAGGTTAGGTTTTTGGATGTTTAGGGTTTTCCATTGTTTCTCAAC
>APFE030263884.1:46870-63444 GCA_000404065.3 Pinus taeda
TCCTTCAGCAGGGCAAGTGGTTCACCAGGGAACAGGTTCAGCAGAAGTTTCCTCATCTCATGGAGGAGCTCAAAGCAATGGGGACCATTGCTTCCTAAGGGGGGAGGAATGATCCAGGTGGATATTGGTGGCCACCTGCCAAGTCCACCTGGACCCCCACCATTGTCTTTCCTAGCATTTTCAGTTTCCTTAATTGTAGCACAACTTACTATTTTTAGCAGTTTTTCGGGTCCTGAACTTCCGGAGCCGTTTTGAGGCCCTAAACGACGTTTTTTGGGGAATCCGGGGGCAACATGGGTCCATGCAATGGACTGATGTTGCCTATTCCAACAATGATAGTGTTCGAATAGATCTTCCTAATGAGCTATTGTACGCGTCAAACGGAGATCATATGCTAAATTTACGACCCCGGGAAGTTGATGTACCAACTTACCCCCAAACGGGGCCCACAGTTTGGCGTTTCATCTCCTAGGGTTAGGTTTTGGAATGTTAAGGGTTTTTCATTGTTCTCAACAATAAATAGGCCTTCGAGCCTCATTGTAACACAGTTCAGAGGCATGTAGCCATCACATCTCTTCTCAGAGATAAGCTACCATCGCCCTAGATAGTTTATTTCCATTTCTGATTGTAAGCATATTTCGGTATTTTCCATTAATGAAATGAAGTGTTATTTCCGCTGCATCTCTTTATTTATGGTTATCGCATCTCTGTATCTATGGTTATCTCTGTAATCTATTGCGTTCCTATTTAAATCCGGATCACACATGGTCCAACACTTCCTACTCTTCTAATGTCAAATCAAGAGACATCTTCCATCCGTGATAGTCAAACTTCTCACAGAGCTTGTCTTCAGTGGGGAAGTGTGATGAGGACACCATGAAGTCTTTGACATAGCTGTAATAGCCTTCGGTGATTGCTCTTGCTCTTGCTCTTGCTTGGGCTTTGTCTTCACCTCACCTCTGATACTATGTTAATTTATGGTATGTTCTATGCTTAGAGCAGTTTACTTCAATTCTTCTTATTAGCCACTGTTTAGCAATCACATAAACATAAAGTAAAGTGTAGATAGAACATTAATAGATCGACAGAAAACAAGCCAAGACAAGAGACACAAGATATGGCTGCCAGCTAGGGACAAACCCCAATGCGGGGAAACCCTTTCATCAATTCTTCTTTAATCTTCAATAGTTCAACAAATCTGTAATTTTATGACAGCAGCAGTAAACCCTAACCAGCAAAGTCAAATCTGGTCAAACAAGGTGAAATTGACCTTCAATATATTTGGTCAATTTCCCAATCATCTAGTCTGCCAACAGCAAGAAGAAGCAGCCCTCGAACAACCCCAAAAACGTAGTCAAACAACAGTCAAATGTAATCAGCCTACTGCACCAAACTAGGGCAGTCAACCCTGGTCAAACCGTAGGTCAGAATGACTTGGTTTTTGTGCCAGAATTTGCAGCCTGCCTAGGAGAAGCAGCCACACCAAAACCGCGGCCCTGAATTGCCCATGCTGGTCAAAGAGATGACCTGCTGCTTTTGCGTCCTCCAAAACTGTGCCTTCCTTGCCTCCTTGTTGCGTCCTTCTTCTCCCACGTTGGCTACTCCTTGTTAACCCAATGCTAAGAAGAGAGAGAGAGAAGAATGAGTGAAATGAGATGGTGAAATAATGCCTCCACCTATCTTGTATTTATATGAGATGATGAACATGTGTGCCACACATTTCACTGTTGGCCGACCTTGACAATTTGTCAAGTAATTACAAATAAATTCATATCTCCATAAATACTTGTCGAAATGGGATGATCGTTAGATCAATCCTACACCTCTCGATGAGAGGACTCTCAGAAAAATATCAGCTGCCATAAATAAAATGACCCACATGGGGTTTGGCCCTAGTTGCCAATTTTAACACGTCCTTTTATTTCTTGTAACAGTTCTATATGAGATTTATGAAAATCCCTAAATCCTTGAAATATGTGTCTATGATTTCAGGACCTAAGAATATAGTAGCAGCCTAATGTGGCTTTGATACCAATGTAATAAACAAACAATGTCTGTTTGCATATGAAGATATATTGTAGATAAAATGTCTTGATAAAATATACGTATATTATATATATATAGAGAGAGAGAGAGAGAGAGAGAGAAAAATGATCGAATGATTGATGTTACAAATGATGGGACCTGTTATAAGTACTATGTAGGGTGCCCTTCATATGAAGAGTCGTGTCTTATCGATAAGAAACACCTTTACACCTCTTCATATATATTATTTACTATTATTATGTTTGTTACAAACCTCCTTTTACTCCTCCAGTTGAAGGATCTTGTCCATCTGACCACTCCTCGGAGCTAGTTTCTTTCTTGCTAGAAAAATTGTAGTACCACTCTCAAATACACTAGATGGATTCCTTAAAAATAGAAGATGATCCTCATTTTTGTGTCTCCTACTTGCCACTATCATCTTCTCCAAGCCAATATCATCCTCTCTTTACAATTTTTTTATTTGTATAGCATTCACTACTTTACATGCTCTGAGACCACATGGAAGGCCCAACAAATGGCCCTTACTTCGATATGAGGTGCTCTTGAATTCACCATTGCAATAATTACATATCCAAAGAAGATTTCCTCCCCCAACAAGCTTTTCCCTATGCCCTTGTTTTATTGTTACATACTTCCACAATGAGTATTTTTTTCTTGAGTTTGTTGTCTTGCTACATCATAGTTATTTACAACAGTAGCAAATAAATTTGCAACTCCACTTGCAACAGATGGAGATGTAATAGAGATTGATGAACTTGAAGGAGGGAGACAACACCAACAGTGGCATCCCTCCTTCTCCTTTGACATTTACCAAATTCCCTTCACGATTGAGCCATGATTTTTGTGAAATGAATCAAGAAAACCATTGTTGTTGGAGATTTGACAAATTTGGCTTGCCAATCAACCCTAAAATCACCCAAAATTCCTTCAACTGTGGATTTTATCCTTCAACTACACAATGATAGATAGTAAGAGTCTTTTATCTACAATCAAAACTGAAAAAAAATGAGAAAAATAATTATTTAAGCCTCTCACGAGTCTCTTTTCATGCTTCAACCCTAGTAGGTGCTTCCAACCACTAATGGGAAGTGATATTTGCCTAGTCCACCCTTCAATTGATAGGTGTTAGTGAATAGTAATGATGGTAATGGAGGGGATAAGACTTCATGCCCAAAGGGACCATATGATTGGTGTGTTCACATCCCAAGTGTATAGATGTGAGGAGGGAGCATTCATGGATGCATGAGTTACCAGCACGGCCTTTGTTTTTCCACCCCTCTTGTGTGCCTTCTACTTCTTGATTTTTCTTTGTGTTGTTGCTTATCGCTCAAGGTTTAGAACTTGCTTTGTATGATGTAGCAGTGTTATTACCCCTTTAAGATGAGTCATTTTATCACTCATCAAGGTTAGGACATGCACGGGTTCATTTTGATATAATGGAGCAACATGTGCTGAAGAACCTAGTGATGGTCATGTGAGCGATGTAGAGCTTTATGTCCCAGACCATCTTTTGCAATTTTATTTTTCTTTCTTTACTAAGTCCTAGCCATGATATGATCTTTCTATTTATTTTAGTTGCATCAACCTCCCAGGGCTAAATATTTGGGCCCTACTCAAGACGTGAACATATGAGTGCCAAATCCCCAAGAACTAATGGCAAGTTGAACCCAAAGAAGGAGGTGATATATGGACTTGTAATGTAAAATGGAAGTTGTTAATTATGACATATGGAAAGATAGAACTACGCTACCTCAATCAGGACTTCCTAAGTAGTGACACTTCTATACCTAAAGGGCCTTAAGGAAAGACCCACTGGACTATGATCAAAGATTAACCCCCCAAGTAAGGTGAGAGAACAAAATCACAATCAAAGATTGTCAGTCTTCCAGATTAGTCCATAATCCATACTAAATTCCCAAAAACAAAGTATAAGCACTCAATTGCAACCCACCTTCTTCCAAGTTCCAAGTGCTAATGCGTGATGGGTGAGAAGCACATGACTAATGCAAGTGGCGAAGATACATAGCATATCAACATCTAGTGGTGGATGGCAGGGCCTACTAGCTAAGTGGCTGTCACATGTAGGACAAAATTTTTCTCCTATGGGGTTACCCATTTTGGTGGGTCATAGGTACAATCAAGAGTGATTAATCATCCACCTTGGCCTATAATCCATAGTACTATGCCCCAAACATTAAATGAAAGCACATGATTACAAGAATGGTATGTGTACCTTCAGATAGATGACCCACCTTCCTTCAAGAAGTATGCTAGATGGGAGAAAGCACTGAACGGGGCATAAGTGGAAAGAAGCTATATGTGGATCATCAAAGGGTTGCTGGCTGGCTGGCTGGCCAGTGGGGAGAAAATTTCTCCTAGGGATTACCCACTTCAAGTGGGTAAGAATCCACATAGAAGGAAATCCAAGGATTCAAACCCTTGGTGGCATGATCCAAGAGACTTGTATATACTCTGTGTAGAGGTCCTCACTGATAATCGTCTTCACCACCTGCATGGCTTGCAAAAAATGACGAACAACACCAAGACAGTATTGGAATGGGAGAGGGAAGTCCATCAAAATGCTCACAGATTGGAGATATGTAACATCCACAAACCAACAGTGATTCCGCGCTAAGGAACTGGGTAAGGCTATGACCTCCAAGGATCAGTAGGCAAGATAAGAGTACTTAACTCAGCCACCAGCGAAATCTGCTAAGATCCAAATACAGTGAATCAAAAATATAAGTCCAAAATGGATTTAATCCCAAAAAGGTGGGCTGCAAACTCCAACTAGACAATGGGATGGGGGACTGTCCTTTTCCTTCTAAAGCGAACAAAGTTCCTTCTACAGATTAATTACTCCAAAAGACTTGGAATATGAAATTATCCATTGGGGATACAAATATTATATATTAAAATGAATGAATAAGAATAAAAATGAATGATTTACAATGAGAACGAGAGGCTTGCTCATATATCAAGTGTCTCTTCATGAAGAGTCATGTTTCATTTAGACATGCTTCTTCAACCTAACTAATAATTAACTAATCATTATTTACGATTATTATTGTTTACATTATTTTACATTATTTATATATATTTTATTTGTAACATTGCCTCCTTCCTCAAAAAGCTTTGTCCTCAAAGCTTGTCGACGAAAAAGGCTTAATCTCTGAGGAATATTCTGATCACTGCAATTTTGTAATGACTTGTCAGCATAAGACAGAATTGATGTTATGCCATTATTCTCTGGAACATCAGTTTGTTGTTTCTGCTCTAAATGGTCCCGATACGTAGCTTGGTTGAGTTGTCTACTCTCATGATTCGGATGTCGATATGGAACTTTTTTGGTTTGACATTCCCTTATTAAGTGTGTGGAAATTTTTTGATTTACTTCAGGGGGTGATGTTGTTGAGTTCGTTACCAAATCTTCACTTGGAGTGTTTATCATCTGAATTGCAATATCCAAGCGTGTCTTTTCTTCAACTTGCATGTCTTCTTCCTAAGTTGTGACTTTCACTGGATCAGTGTCTGTTGTTTTGTTGTCAACTTGAATTCCTACATTTGATGCTTCCTTCTCGATAAGTTGTTGTACCTTGCTTTCTAATGACTTCTTATCCTTCTTAAGTTTTTTAATTTGCGTCAGTAATTTTTCACTATGGTTTTTAAGTCGAGAAACTTCTTCATTTTTGTCATCAGTGATTTTGTCAATTTCATTTTGCATATTTTGTAATACTTTTTTACCTTCTTGGGAAATTACTTTTGAAATATCTAATATACCTTCTGGCGTTACTGAATTTGGTTTCAGTGTAACATCTTGGAGTGTTATTTTCTTCTTCTTGTGGTAAAATGTCAAAAACTTTTTTTTTTGTATTTAAAATAAAGGACCTTAGAGTTTCCATCCAGGGTGAGCCCAAAACAATGTCACTATCATCAAAACATTAGGTTTTCACGGTGAATTGTGAGATAAAAGTATAATTTCTAATACTTAGGTGTAGATTGGTTATGTCGTATTGTTTGTCACATGTGTCAACAAAAATCGTTTCAACTATATTTGATTCAGGAATCACCAATTGGTTAGCAAATTTAGGACTAACATAATTACTTCTTTCAGTAGGACTGATAGAGATTATGATATCTCTTCCTGCAAGTGATCCTTTGATTTTAAATAGTGTTTGAACACATTTACTAAAGGTTTTAGGAAATCTTCCCTCACTAGTTTCCATTTTGCGTTGATATTTTTACGTAAACAATGTGTCAACTTGAGCTATTTTTATGATAAAATATCCCTTATTTATATATATTTTTTCCCAAATATTCTCCTCTTTTAAATAGCCTTGACTTTACTAATTTCCTCTTAAATTTTTATTTTTATTTTAATACAAAACCCTTTTTCTTTTTTTCTTTTTTTTTTATAAATGTTAAATACTTTTAACTATATACTTCTAAATATAGCTTGTAACTTAAACCCTTTCTGTTTCTTGATTTTTTTTTCTAATAATCTTTTATTATTTGTATCCACTTTTAATAAATACTCTTTTTAATACTTTATAAAATTCTTTTTATCGTTATAATCTCCAACTAACTCGGTCTATTAATTAATTTAATAAATTGATAATTTTTAAGGTTGGGACGCTTCGATTCAATTCAAAGTGGTCCTTATTACTGTTTGATTAGTCTTTTCTTACACCTGATTCAATTCAAAGTGAGCCTTTGATTGCTTCTTCTAGGTTGAACAATGTGGCAAGGTACAACCAGTTCCGTACGATTTTTTTTGGTACGGATTTGTATGGGTAGTACACGGAAGATATTATCGCTCTACTCATGTGTTTTCCTCTTTACTGTCATGATTTTTTCTTGGTGGGAATTTGTGTAGATAACCCATGATGTGTACGACTATGTATGGACGAGTACAAAAGCATTAGAAGAGAAATAAGCGAAAGCAATTATTCCTCTCATGAGGCTCAAGCAAGCATCAAGAAAAGTTTGAAGGGTAATTCGACCCTTGGTTTACAGGCGGCTCAAAGAACTACGACCGCGATGGGAACCTTGGCTAGGTTGAGAAGCTCGACGATGGTTAGAACCTAGCGCGGCAGCATTGACGTAAGGATTGAAATGGCGGTTGTAGAATGGTGGTTTGTTAGCGGTGGCGTTGACGGTGTATGAAGACTAGTAGTCGACTTGTAGTCGTATGACATGTCTACAAGAGGAGTTGGAAGTCAAAGTACGCAATTTATACAGAGATGGAAGGCTCAATCGTGCCTAGTTGTTGTCAAGGTTGTTGGGCTCATCGGGCCCTGTTCTTCAAGGGGAACAAAAAAGTAACACGTATGTTTTTTTCTTTTCTTTTCTTTTTTTAATAATGTTTTGTTTTAAATTTTTGTTTTTTTTAACTTTAATTTTTTTAATTATTATTTAATGATTTTTTTTACAAACGTTGTTTTCTTGCTTCCTTTTATATGATAATTTTTTTCCTTGTAATATATATATATATATATTATATATATATATGATTATGATTTTTTTAATCATTATTATTATGATTTTTTTTTACAAAACACTGGTTTTTTGCTTCCCTTATATTAATGATAAATTTTTTTCCTTGTAATATATATATTATATATATATTTTAAGTGCCAAAGGCCTGAAAAATGGAGAATCTCCCAATGTGTAGTGAAACGCTTCAATTATGACAGCAACAAGGTTGATGACGATTGATGCCAAGGGCCGGTGACCAGAGAACGAGTTCTGTGCAGCTGTGAAGAAGCCAGAGGATCGACTGCTCTAATAATAAATGAAGCGAACAAAGTTCCTTCTATAGATTAATTACTCCAAAAGACTTGGAATATGAAATTATCCATTGGGGATACAAATATTATATATTAAAATGAATGAATAAGAATAAGAATGAAAGATTTACAATGTGAACGAGAGGCTTGCTTATATATCAAGCAATTGTCTCTTCATGAAAAGTCATGTTTTATTTAGACATGCCTCTTCACCTAACTACTAATTAACTAATCATTATTTACGATTATTATTGTTACATTATTTTACATTATTTATATATATTTTATTTGTAACACCTTCTGAGAATTTGACAAAGTGGTAGACATTTAAAGAGGAGACCACTTTCAATGTATAAAGATGATAAAGCCAAAGTTTTTTCCAAGCAAGATGGTCAAGTGAAGGGCAGGTCATAATGAACATTCAAGTTGCACAAATAAAGTTAAATTAGTTAGTGATCCTTCAGCAATAGCTAACTAGACCTATGAAATGACCTGTAAAAATCACATTATATGTATATGTTATACAATAAGGAATGCAATACAAACAAAATGAAATCACTGATACTAGTGCAGAATATAAATTCAAACCTTGACAGCTGTTGCCAGAACAGGTATAAGATGGGCCTGTTTATCAATCTTAAATTCATCATTCACTGCCCTGCAGAAATCACAAAGCAAAACTCATCAGAAATCATAACCTCGACCCTAAGCATTTAAAAGTAAACTTCTTCATAAACATATTGCTTAAGTTATAGTTTTCTTTCATGAGAGGGCATAGGAAGTATCAGAAATAAATTTGTAGTTTCAAGTTTGCCTCTCATGATCTGAAATTTTCCCTGTTGAAAAATCAAACCTGAGAAACAATGCAACAGTGATTTTGAAATCTCATGAAACAAATTAGTATAGAGAAATCCCCAAAAATCTGAACCATCGCAACTAGGTCCAACCACCCTCCTCTTCTGGTCCAAAGATTAGAAGAACAGAGTAACAGTCGAGATAGACTCTAGACTCTAGAGATCTCTCACATGACATAGCAATCATCCAAAGCTAATAGATGGAAGATTTAGCATGATATAATGCAACATACAACAGATCGAAGGAGCAACACGATAAAATGTACTGAGGCAACCTACAGGAGATGATGTACAGCAGCATGTTTGTTGCATCACATTTACATTATCAAGCTTTGGGAAGAAACATAACATCTATAATGTCAAGTTACCTGTCCAAATGAATAGCAAGAGTTGGTATTCTAAGAATAGGTTCTTGGATTCTAACAAGTTCATGTGTGTATGAAACAGCACCATCAACGTTTCGCTTTACCATCACACGGCCTGCAACAGTCAAATCTCGATCAAACCAGGTGTGCCATAATCCACCCCCATACAGTTGAACACCTATTTCCAGAAATCCTCCTTTAATGACCTATATGCAAATTTGCAAGTTGATGGTTAGCAAGGTTAATAGAGAATGCACTGGATACTATCATTTTATTTTAATTGATGTAACGAGTCAAAATGGGCACACTAAATGCTAGACAGTAATTGGCACACTTAATGGGAAAATATGGCATTATATAAAGAGAATGTGCTATTTTATAATTGTATTGATCTTATTAATTGTACCATTTCATTTCTTACATAAATTCGGAACTGAGACTCTGATTCTCAGGCTGCTTTATGGTCTCAAGCAAATTTCATGAAAAACATCTTGGGATTTTAAGACTGGTTTCTGGATACTATAGAAGGGCTGAGCTTTTAAACCAGCTGATTTATTTCTGGGATCAACTCTATTTAGCTTAACCAGTTAGAATGCAACCACATTGGGAAGATCTTCGACTCGTTATCTCTACGTTGAACCCCTTTCTTGCATTCACCCTACAGCTCATGTTCTGCACCATCCTAGAGCCATTTAGGCATAGAATCATATTGATAAAATTGAAGAGAACTGTAAAGAACAATGTTCATATATTCACGCCCACGGGGCTTTGGATTGACGGTGAATGGGTGCGTTGTTAAGGCACTCCTTGCGATAGGTCACTGGTTCAAATCCCCGTGGGTACTTAGGTTAGTCTAATAGATAAAAAAAAAAAAAAAATGTTCATATATTCACAAATATTCAGAATATCTGGACCATGTAATTACCTGTTATAGGACAAATAAGATTTATATATAAGAATGTTGAATGTACAAGAGATATGATCGGTTACAAATGATGGCCCCGTTTATATACCTAGGCAGGTGCCCCTTCATGAATGGTCATGTCCTTTTAAGGCATGCCCTTTCATGACTAACTACACTTATTAATTATTATTTATTATTATTTATACATACTTATGTTCATAACATTGCCTTCCCTTTTAGAAGAGCTTTGTCCTCAAAGCTTATTCATGAAAAGTTTCTCATCTTTCTCAATTCTTGGAACTATCATCCTCGATGATAAAAGATGATATGAATTTGAGTGTGGTACAGAATTGTCACACTGTACAATGATCTAACATTGATCAAGTTCTAATCATCCCAAAGAATGAATACAAGTTGTCTTTACTATGTCTTAAGCTATGGTGTAAATTTGTACAATTTCTTTATGTATGGCTATATGTTCTAGACACTAAATAGGAAGTTTGTTTCCAGGTACATAGATGACAGAAAATCCAAGGCCATATAAAGGTATGATTGGCTTAATGGAAATGGCTAGGGTAGTTGATTTCCTCCCTCTTATCTACCTTTCGTGTTTCTCACCTTCAAGATGAAATTACTAGACATATGACATCACTTAATTCAGTGCCTATGTAAATGGTATTTTGTAGGGGACATCCTTAATATTTGCCTTGAGTAGTGGATCTATAAAAGACCCTCTGCACCAGTATACTTGTAGATCAAGCAACCAAACTAGGGTTATCACTTATGCACATCAATTTAACTACTTGCTGCCCCCAAACCATTTTAAGATTGCCCTATGAAATTGTTATATGACACCATTTCCCAAGCAAGGAAGGCACTAGTCTCCCTTTCATCCACCATTTCCCAAATCATCAAATCAGTTTCATTTTTCCTTTTTTGTATTATTGTTGCTAAGATTTCTTTACTTCTACTCCATATACACAAAGTGAGCTTAAATAACCATAAGGCAGCCTCCCTTGGTTAGGCTTCCATTTTCCCTAGCCTAAAGTGCAGAAGAGACTTGGTGAGGTGACAATGGCCAACCTCTTGGATCCCCATAAGCTAGTACCATCTTTGGAACTTTAATCTAAAGGAGCTAGTTTGTGAGGTAACAATTCATTCATTCTACATGCTACGTATGGCCAAATTTCATATACATATGGCTTTCAACACTTAGAGATGCAATTGCCCAACATTCTCATCTGTATTAATAATATTTACACATAAAAACCAAAATAATAACAAACAAACAAAAAGAAAAGTTAACTTGAAAGAAACAAGATCAAGTAACTAATTACAGAAACAAGATCAAGGAACTACCTTTGAAGAAGGCTTAAGTTTCAGGGATGGACTATCTGTATGAGCACATACTATGCCAAACCCATTCCCTGCAGTGTACCTGCCAAAAATTACATAATTTAAAATCACAAGCAACAACACTAAATCTGAAGCATCGCTTCCCCTACAATGCATAAAATAAACATATTATTTACTGTTAGCATTGATATATGATATGGCAAGAAAAAGGTATGCGATTAGGCAAGAAGAGGCAATTGGAATGGAGGATGAGCCAGTTAGTTTTTCAAGGAACCCCATTGTGGGAGTCCAGATTTGGAACTCTCCGATAGGTGATAGAGGTTTGTATTCAGCTAGGTTGCAGGACCCTCTAATCAGCAATAAGGGAAAAGTGCTTGAATCACTTGTAACCTTAGGTTGTGCGTTCAAAGAGGACCTTCCACTTAATGTTGGAACAAATATCGATGCTGTCAAGGATGCTATTGGGTAGGTTCAGGCCCCATATGTACCTGTGTCCATCGGCTTGGTTTGCAACTTCAAAAGTGTTGATTTTTCAGGATTTCCTAGACTGATAATTACTTCCAATGATATTTTCATTATTTATCTTGTGTCACTTCATCATTAAGCAATTATACATAGGAAATCTTCAACATTAAACAATAATTATTAATAACAGTAGAAACATGAAGAGACAGCCAAAGACAAGAGACACAAAATTTATCCTAGGAAAACCCAAACCAGGCGAAAAACCCAGCTAGCATTTTCTTAGGAGAAATTTTCCAATTCGATCAAAATGTACGTCTGATTTTCCAGTCAAAACATTATCCCGTTGATGATACCAAATTCCATGTCAAACCAAGTCAATAGAAAGTGAAAGTCAAACTTCTGCTCACAAGTCAAATCTGGTTAAAGATGTTGAAATTCGGCATTCTGCTGCTCCTGGACAACTGAGGTCAAGGAGCTGAATTTCGCTGCAGCTGCTCCAGAGGAAAATTTCAATCAAACTGCCCAGTTTGACCTGCAGTCAATGTCCAGTTTTTTGCTTCAAAGATTCAGTCAACATCAAGTCAAAGAGGCTCAGAATATTCGTCCATGAATCAGGCAAAGATTCCAGGTCAAAGCAGCCAGAATATGCCAAGGTCAAAGCAGGTCAACCGTCAAACATAGATAAGACAGTCAAACTTTGCTAGTTAAAGAGTCTTCTTAGTTTGCACGTGTGAACAGAAATATTCATGTTGTTGTGATCTGAGTTGTTAAAGTGATGATTAAATGAGGACGACAAGCTTTCTATATATATGAGTTCAATCAAGTGGACTTATAGCCCAAAGGGTCAAGCCCCTTTAAGTGGTGGGGCCCACCTGTCCAACTTGGAGCCTACATGAACCTTAAAATAAAATTAATTTTTCTTTTGACTTGTTGACTTAAATACCAACTGCAGCTACAAAATTTCAACACTCCCTCTTAGCTAGGGAGGTATTTCTCCTAGACTTCCATAAATGTACGTATGATGAATAAAATTTCTTCATTCCAAGCAAAGATTTGAAAGTCTTAGGATAATATAGAGGAACTAGTCATCCACTAGTCCAAGGTCACCAGTCTACCAAGTCATTGCTTGGAGTCTTGCAAGAATCCCACCTAACCCATCGTGAGAGTATACCAGCATCAGCATCGAATAGAGGAACTAGTCACCCACTAGTCCTAGGGTCGCCAGCGCAACAAGTCATCACTTGGAGACATGTCAGTAACCCCGCCTAACCAAAGGTGACCTGGGGCCCATTTACCATTCCCGCATGTCGTCACATGTCATGAATGGTAAATACTTGGCCGATGCAATGAGGCACAAGCTCAACCCACTAGCCAAAGCCCATGGCAATATGGTCAAAAATCCATGACTGAGGGAGCAATCCAAGCCTTGATTCTTATTGAGCCAATCCTTCTACGAACGATACCCCCTTATCTCATGCATAGTAGGGCCTTTGAAGCCTTTTCCAACAGCATGTATGGCATCAAACATAGGCTCATAATATGGTGAACGGGAAGCATTGAAGGGGATATCAGCATCATACCACCATCTACATATGTAATCAAAAGCAGTCTCCCTCAATTCTTTCTTCCAATGGTCATCTAAAGTGGGCTGCAAAGTTCTACTAGCTTGAGGACCATGTGCATCTGATGGAGAGGAGGGTGTGTGTTAAAATTGGCAACTAGGGCCAAACTCCATCTGGTTCATCTTATTAATGGAAGCTGATATTTTTCTTGGATCCTCTCATCGAGAGGTGTAGGATTGATCTAAAGATCATCTGATTCCGATAAGTATTCATTGAGATATGAATTTATTTGTGTTATGGGACAATTTGTCAAGGTCGGCTAGCAACCAAATAAACCCCACTTGTGCTCAACGTTTTCGTATAAATAGAGGTGGTCTTCAAGTCATTTCAACACACTTGGGATCTCTTTCTCTCTACTTGTCTTTGGGTTATAGTAGGAGGAGAGATCCTAAGGGATAACGCTACCCTAATATAGAGGGCAAAAGCCGGAACTGCCAAGAACTGACGAAACTATCGAGAATTGCCAAAACTGCCAGGAACAGCCGAACTGTCGAAACTGCCGGAAACTGTCGGAACAGCTGGAACTGTTGTGAACTGTCGGAACTGTCGAGAACTGTCGGGAACAGCTGGAACATCTGGAACTACCGAAACTGTTGGGAACTGCCGGAACTACCGGAATGAACAGTCGAACTGTCGAAACTGCTGGAACTGCTGGGAACTACCAGAAGAGACAGAACTGTCGGGAACTGCCGAGAATTGCTAGAACTGCTGGAACAGCCGGAATTGCCAGAACTATCGGGAACTGTCGAAGCATCTGTCTCTGAAGGAGAGCAGCATGCAAGGGACAGCTAACTAACATTGGGACACTTGTATGGTACTTAGCAGCAAATACACCAAGCATGCAATGTTATAGCTAACATGCAAGGGACAACTAGCATGCAACAGCAAGCATGCTAAGGACAACTAGCATGCAACATAGTGATGATGGGTGCAACATGGTGCAGCGCGGTGAGGTGCAACATGATGACAAAATACAGCACAACGATAGGTGAAGGAGTCACCTTGGAGAATTAGTTGAAGCAGCATGTCTTCAACTGATCTCATGTATCATCTTCTTAGAGATGATCTTTGCTCTTATCTAGATAGGTCAAAGTGTTGACTTTTGTTGTAAACGTACTATCTATCTCTCTCTGTGTGCTGAACTATTGAAGAACATATAAGAAGAATTAATCAAGGGTTTCCCCACATTGGGGTTTGTCCCTAGCTAGCGCCACATCTTGTGTCCTCTTGTCTTGGCTTGTCTTCTGCAATTTATGTTTATGTTATCTGCAATTTACTTGAATGCTAATCCTGATCGTCATCTGGAAAAAGATATTAGCAAACTGTGAAAATTGAATAATGGTTCATAAAGCATAGAAACCCCTAATAGAAACATGGTACAAAGCAGAGGTGAAGACAATGCCCAAGCAAGAGTGAAAGAGCAATCACCGAAGACAGTTGGGAAAGGTCAAAAGGATCAGTGGATTCCTCATCCCTCTTCAAATTCACCAAGGGTGAAGTCAAAGCAGAGAATATTATCAAAATGGCGCAGCAGAAGTTTCTGATGGCCTACCTAAAGATCACTTCAATGGGAAGTCTAGATCTAAGGGTGGAAGGAAAGGCAAATGCCTTGGTTGTAATAAGTTAAGCCATTATGTGAAGGAGTGTCCGAATGGCAGAGACACATCTCTTGATGAAGATAAAAATCATTCCAGAGACATCTTCAATGATCAAAGGAATGACAGGTAATGTAGGTCATCAACGAAATGGCTGACTCTTCAAAGAAAGCAATGAACCCCAGGTATGAAGAATGTTTTTGATAAGATAAAGAAGCGTTATCTTGTATTGGCCCTCTCCTTCAGATTCTTTGGGAATCTGGCTTATCGATTGTAGTGCTTCAAGGCACTTCATCAGATAGAAAGGTGCACTCTCTAATTTGGTAGAGATGGAAACAATCGTAGGATTATAATTGGAGCCAATGCCACTTATCACGGAAAGGGTGTAGGGAATGTTACGCCTCAATTGAATGAGGGTAACTCGATTCATTTATAGAATCTCTTTTATGTACCTGACCGCAAGAAGAACCTGGTGTCCATTTCAACAATGGAAGTCAAAGGTTACAAGATGGCACTCATTGATGGAAAGGTACGTCTTTGAAAATAGAATTTTCAAAGATGTTTTTGACCTCAGGGTTGTATCAAGTTGCAGGAAGTCCACTGGGGACCATGTCCATTGGCACATAGCAACAAAGGTCTGTGAGTCAAATGGTGACAGGGATGCCTGAATTCAAAAAGAGCATGAAAGTACATGTCTGAGATGTACCGAAGGAAAATCTTATAAGGGGACCATTCCCCTCATGTAGTAGGTCCACAAGTTTGGAACAACCAGAGGGGTTTGAGATTGATGATCAAGAATCTCACGTATGCAGGTGGAAGAAAGCCCTCTATGGCTTGAAGCAAAACTCCCCAAGCGTAGTATGAGAAGATTGATAATTGTCAGATGAAGCTAAGATTCACTAAGAGTGAAGCCGATCCAAATCATTGTTTGAAGGTTGCAGATGATAAACCTCTCATACCAGCACCTTATGAGGACGACCTATTTCTGACAGGTGCAGACCCTCTCATTTGCAGAAGTAAGAGGGAGTTGGATTTCGAATGTGGAATGATAAACTGCAAGCCTGTGACTACCTCGAGGATCTTAACTTTCAGAAGTTATACAGTAGTGATGTCGGACTAGATTTGGGAAATGACTCTGAGTTTCATAAACTCATTCGCGTTGATGTTCTTGGTGAACTTCCGTCCGGACATATGTTTTGCAGTTAGCATGGTGAGCTCATACTTGGTTGAGCCTCACTGGATTGGTGCCAAGAATCTTCTGAGACATCTTCGGGGCACAATCTCTCATGGATTGAGATACACTGCCGGAAATATGAAACTGCATGATTATTCGAATGTTGACTGGGCAAGCAGTGTGCAGGATCACTAGAGCACTTCTCAGTGTTGGTTCTCTTTGGATTCTGCTTCGATATCATGGATGAGCAAGAAGCAAAAGTTGGTTGCTATAAGCACCGCCGAGACCGAATACGTAGCTACGAGTATGATCTCGTGTGAAGTTGCATGGTTGCAGAAGCTCTTAAGTGAGTTGTTTGTACACATGATGAATACCACTGTGATTCTCTGTGACAACCAGAGGGG
>APFE030263884.1:63492-75437 GCA_000404065.3 Pinus taeda
TTATTGAGGAATCCCGTATTCGATGATTGCTCCAGCAGATAGACATCAGATACTGCCTTATCTAGGATATGGTAAGTCGATGAGCGAGGAGGCTTCATCGCATTGAGACTAATGTGCAGGTCACAGACATTTTGTCAAAGCCCCGGGGAAAGTTCAAATCTGTGACTTTCCCGAACGACTTGGAGTCGTTGAGAGACCTTCTTATAAGGGTCCTGCATGTTGCATGCATTGAGCTTTGGGAGATCTGGGGGGCTTAGAGTACTTATTGGAGCAACATACAACCACAGGGCGACTCACCCTCCCCTGGTGGTGCGCTATGTACAAGATGATAGGTTCAACCTTCCCTTGTGATACCCCGTGGCGACTGTGGAACAGGTTGATTAGTTCTCTTGTGGGTCGGGATGATTAGTTCTCCCGTGGCAACTATGGAACAAGATGATTAATTCTCCTGTCGGCAAGGATGATTAGTTCTCCCATGGCAACTATGGAACAGGATGATTAGTTCTCCTATGGGTCAGGATGATTAGTTCTCTCGTGGCAACTGTGGAATAGGATGATTAGTTCTCTTGTGGGTCGGGATGTTTAGTTCTCTCGTGGCAACTATGGAACAAGATGATTAGTTCTCCCGTGGGCCAGGACGATTAGTTCTCCCATGGCAACTGTGGAACAGGATGATTAGTTCTCTTGTGAGTCGAGATGATTAGTTCTCCTATGGCAACTGTGGAACAAAATGATTAGTTCTCCTATGGGTCAAGATGATTAGTTCTCCCGTGGCACCTGTGAAACAAGATAATTAGTTCTCCTGTGGGCCGGGATGATTAGTTCTCCTATGGCGACTGTGGGGCAGGATGATTCGTTCTCCTGTGCACAGGATGATTAGTTCTCATGTCAAGGCATCTTACCCATGCAGTCTGGGACTCATGGGAAGTACCTCTCATCTGATCAATGAGTAGGGAAATGGGGTTAGGGACCATAGTAGTACTATCGATGGACGCATTGATGTATATATCATACTCCCTATGCTAGGATGACCTCCATTGATCTAGGATCAATGAAACTGATCTGGGATCAATATGAGTGGTTTGAGACACTCTCTTGTGATATTGATCTTGGATCAATAAAGCTGACTTCAGGCCAGTAAGAGTGATGTGACACACTCTTCAGATGAAACTGACTTCGGGTCAATAGAGAATGGTATGAGACATTCTCGATCAATTCTTCTTTATGGTTTAGCAAAGCAGAGCTCAACAGAGCAGAGCAATGCAGGGCACTGATGGCAAAGATAGTATAGTCGGACATATGGATCAGCGGATGGAGTTCTCCCTAGTTGAGAGGGAGTGTTAAAATTGGCAACTAGGGCCAAACTCCATGTGGGTCATCTTATTAATGGAAGCTGATATTTTTCTTGGATCCTCTCATCGAGAGGTGTAGGACTAATCTAAAGATCATCCGATTCCGATAAGTATTCATGGAGATATGAATTTATTTGTGTTATGGGACAATTCATCAAGGTCGGCCAGCAACCAAATAAACCCCACTTGTGCTCAACGTTCTAGTATAAATAGAGGTGGCCTTCAAGTCATTTCAACACACTTGGGATCTCTTCCTCTCTACTTGTCTTTGGGTTTTAGTAGGAGGAAAGATCCTAAGGGGTAACGTTGCCCTAATCTAGAGAGCAGAAGCAGGAACTGCTGAGAACTGACGAAATTGTCGGGAACTGATGGAACCGCAGGGAACAGCGGAAACAGCTGGAACAACCGAAACTGTCGGAACTGCCAGAAACTGCCAGGAACAGTCGAAACAGCCGGAACTGCCAGAATTGCCAGTACATCCGGAACTGTCAGGCACTGCCAGAACGAACAGTCGAACTGACGGAACTGCCGGGAACAACCGAAAATAGCTGAAACTGCGAGAACAGCCAGAACTGCCGGGAACTGTCAAAGCATCTATCTCCGAAAGAGAGCAACATGCAAGGGACAGTTAACTAACATTGGGACACTTGTATGGTACTTAGCAGCAAATACACCAAGCATGCAATGTTATAGCTAGCATGCAAGGGACAACTAGCATGCAACAGCAAGCATGCTAAGGACAACAAACAAGCAAGGTGCAGCCAGAGCATAGTTTAGTATGGCAACATGGTGTATCAATGGCACATAATGCAGTACAGTGATGGGTATAGTCATGATTAATGAAGCATGATGAGATGTAGCATAGTGATGATGGATGCAACATGGTGCAGCGCGGTGAGGTGCAGCATGATGACAAAATGCAGCACAACGACAGGTGAAGTAGTCACCTTGGAGAATTAGTTGAAGCAACATGTCTTCAATTGAACTCATGTATCATCTTCTTAGAGATGATCTTTGCTCTTATCTAGATAAGTCAAAGTGTTGACTTTTGTTGTAAACATACTATCTCTCTCTCTGTGTTGAACTATTGAAGTATAAGAATAATTGATCAAGGGTTTCCCCACATTGGGGTTTGTCACTGGCTAGCGCCACATCTTGTGTCCTCTTGTCTTGGCTTATCTTCTACGATTTATGTTTATGTTCTATCTGCAGTTTACTTTAATGCTGATGTGATTGCTAATCTGGAAAAGATATTGAGCTAACTGTGAAAATTGAAATAAATTGCTCTAAGCATAGAACATACCTAAAATTAACAGTGTGACAGTGAAATAACTTTTGATATTCATCACCCTTTATCATTTTACCCTTACCCTTTTCTTGAACAGACTCCAAAGAGGGAGGAACATATCAGAAGGGGTTGGATGCAACAGTACAAGGGATAGAGGAAGAACCCTCAAAATCAAAATGGGGGTTGGTAGCCAACATTTTTTGTATACTCCTCTTCCTCCCAATTTCAACCTCTAACTCTTTTTGCCTAGCCTTTTCTTCTTTAAACTTCTCAAGGTTGGCTAACAATTCCTTCCTAATCTCCGCAATTTCATCTGATTCACATGGAGTAATTTGGCCTCTAATCCCCGCCAAGTGTTGTTTCAGCCTATTAATTCCCCCAAGACCTTCCTTCATTTTTCTATGGCAAAATTTGCAATGCATTTGACTATCAACCATTTCAACATATGCCCAAGCAACATCTTTCACTCTAGGTGCCATTTTTTGACTTGGAAATGAAAGCAAAAAATTTGAAAATGAAAATGAAAACAAAAAAAATAGCATTACTTCAATGTTCATTTCTTTCACAGAAAACACTCTTTTCAATTTCCAGATTTGCACATAAAAATTAATAAGCAAAAACAGATTTTTACAAGTAAAAAAAAATACCTCTAAGCACAAACTGCCTCCTCAAGGTTGCTCCAGCAAACCAACTCTTCAATGTTGCTCCAAATGGCTACCCAAGAAGCTCCTCACTCCTGCTACAATGATTGCCCAAGACTTCTCACTGCTACTCCAAAAACAAACTCCACAACTCCTCACAAACTCTCACTCAAATGCAATGAGATGGTTGTGAGGAAATGAGAGGAGTTGGGTGGGTTTTATAGGGTTTAGGATAGGGGAATGGACCGCAAATAACCTATAGGCAATTTAGAAATGGGTTTGGGGTCCCCAAAAAGCAAGTTCAAAAGAAAATCGTTGTTTTTCCTTTTTCAAGTCGCTGTCACTAAGTCGGCCGAGTAGGGTCGGACTCGGTTGCGCCAGCCGGGTTATTACTGAGTCAGCCGAGTTGTTAGACAACTCGGTCGACTCTGTAATAACCCAGTTAGCCGAACCGATTCGAAGGCCGGGTCAACCCGATGAGGGCATGACTCGGACCAACTCGACCGAGTCGGTTTCAAGCCGACTGATTATTATAACAATGGTCACACTTGGGGGTTGACGAGAAAAGGGAGTTTGGGGTTGAAACTTGAGGAGTCAGGGTAAGTGTTTTGTTGGTGAGGACCGATATTCTTTGAGGACAGGGAATCCAAGATAAGAATCGTCCTCGTGGAACATACTCTAAGAGAACCCGGGTGGGGTATGTTTTGAGAGAGACAATAATGAGGGTGTTTATAAATCATTGGTCTCGTCGGCATTGTACTCTGATCTTCTGCAGAGATAGAGTTGTTGGTCAATGCCTTATTATGTGACAATGCTAAATGATATGATGCTATACAAATGGGTTACCAATCTGACTCCTTATGAGAATTCTTCAGATTGAGAATATCCAAGTACCTTGTGTGGATTATGAATACATCCCTATTTAAGAGGAAGCGTTGAAAAGTGTAACTAAGTTCGGTCTTCATAATGACATCTGTAATTATGATTTTATGTAATTGATGTAAATAAGAAAATAAAATTATTTTTGTAATGCTTGAATCATGGGTTTCATGATCAAGAAATTTGATTTTTAATTGAAGCTCCCATTGTGAGTTATTAAGTTGGTCATCAAGTCTAGTAAAGTCAATGTCAAGGATTGAAGACCCATTTGGGCATGTAATTCATTGTAAAAGAAAATTTGTTAACCCTTCAAGACTATGTCACAAGCTATCCTTGGAGTTGACCTAAGGATAAATCTAGAAAGGCATGTCAGCCTTGTCACAAGGAAACGTCAGCTTTTTCTTGATGGACAGACCACTATATATAAAGCAGCTCGGCCTCATCAAGGACACTCTCAGTCAAGCATCCAAGACAAGGAAGGAGCACAAAAGCACAAGAAGAGCAACCTCATAGCTAGCGAGGAGTAGAAGATCAAAGATCTTTGGCATTGTTTTTGGGTTAATTTCCTTACACATGTGGCAAAAACTAGGTCTTTTGCAGCAGTAACATATCAGTCCTTAAGAAAGTCACCAAAAGGGTCTCCATTTCAGCGCCCTTGCCAGCCGAGATCACCAAGAGAAGTCTTCAAGTAAAGCAAAGGAGGAAAGCATCCCTAAACTCTCTCCTTCACCTCCCATGTTCAAAATTGCAAAGGTACAAATTGCAAGTCTGTGGAAGGAACCAAAATTTCAAGGTAGCCGAGAATTGCATTGCATGAAGGCAGTTCGACTTGTGTTGACTTGGGCAAGAAGAAGAAGCAGTGACGAAGGATCTTGTGACTTAGTCTTGGAGAGGTTGTTGTGTCAAGGGTCTTGGTCTTAGTATTCGTCAATTGAAGTCTCTATAAGAAGAAGAATTCATTTTGGGTTTTCCTCTCAAGTTGGAGAGGTTTTGGCCCTGGTTGATCGCCTACATTCCGTGTCTCTTGTCTCTTTATTGTTAATGCTTTAGTAGTTGTTTGGTGAAGAAAAATAATATAATAATATAACTAAATAAGTAAAAAGCATTCACAAGCAGTTATCATCAAAGAGAAATCTCCTAGTCCTAATCCCTAGATTTCTCAACAACATTTGCTCCAGTTGCTAGGTATACTTCTATCAAGGCCATGATATCTATTACTTCAAAGATGGAGCAGACGATACGTTAGATGGATGTCAAGACAGCCTTCCTTAATGATGTTATTGAGAAGGAGGTGTACATCGAGTAGTCACAAGGATTTGAGGTGCACAGGAGAGTCACATGTGTGCAAGTTGAAGAAGGCATTATATGGTCTCAAACAAACATCTAAAGCATAGTACCTGAGAATTGATGAGTATCTTACTTGAGATTTCACCAAGAACGAGGCAGATCCCACCTTGTACTACACACTAGTTGATGACGATCCACTCATTCTGTTACTTTATGTGGACGACCTCTTTCTTACAGGGTTGAAGAAGCTCATAGAGATGTGCAAGAAAGATCTTGCAACAAAGTTTTAGATGAAAGACATTAGCGTGATGCACTACTTTTAGGGATTGGACATGTGGCAACAAATAAGAGAGATCGTCGTTGGATAGGGGAAGTATGCAGTTGAGATCCTAAAGAGATATAGAATTGAGGATTACACACCTATGTCGACACTCGTGACTACCAACATGAGGAAGTTGAATGCTTCTGAGTCAAAGTTGGTGGATCCCACATTGTATAGCCAGTTGATAGCTTCTTTGATGTATTTGGTCAACACTAGTCTAGATATATGCTTTGTTGTGAATACACTGAGCTAGTTTATGGTGGGGACGAGGGTTCATTGGGTGGCAGTGAAGCATGTGCTCAAGTATCTTCAATGCACTGTGGAGTATGGACTCGGGTATGTCAGAGGTGATGAAGTGCAATTAGTGGGCTATAAAGACTCCAATTGTGTTGGGAGTGCATCTAACAGAAAAAGCAACTCAAGGTGTTGCTTCAGTTTGGGATCAAGGTTATCTCATGGTTTAGGAGGAAGTATAGTTCACTAGCGCTCAGTTCAACAAAGGCTAAGTACATGGCTATGAGTCTGGAGAGTTATGAGGCCAATTGGCTTCGCAAGATGCTCATAGGGTTGTTTGGTGATTAGTTGGATCCAACGATGATTCACTATAATAATTAGAGTTGCATCAAGCTCTCGAAAAATCCAATGTTTCATGACAAGTCCAAGCATATAGAAATCGAGTATCACTTCATCCGAGACAAGGTCTAGAGGGGAGCTATGAAGTTGTAGTACATATCCACAGATGAGCAAGTTGTAGATATTCTCAATGCTCACCAAGCCCCTGGTGAAGGAGAAGTTTGTTTTCTACAAAACCAAACTTCCTCACTAGGAGGAAGTTTGTTTTCTAAGGGTGGTGCATAACACCTTCCTCACTAGGAGGGAGTGTTGATGTTATTAGCTCAGTCAAGTGCTTCTACACAATCTTGATGTCTTAGCATGCAAAAGATGTCAAATTGCCTCTTTAGGTGGTTGTTTGAGAGGAGTAAGTGGATATGTTCACAGATTCATTACCTCAAAAGGTGATTCATTACCTCCTACTCATGATGAGTACCAGCGATATTCCATGAGGTACAACACATGTACTTTTTTGAGCACTTGAAAGTATCGTATGAATTTGAAAGTTTTCAGCCATCTATTTGCTCAGATTTAAATGAATATTCATGTGTCAAATCAGCATTGAAGCCATTTTGTGAGGCTGATATTTGTGAAGGACAGCAAATATTTCAAAGTGGAACTTCTCAACTACCTCTTTCTGCATATAATCCTCAATACATAATTGAAAGTGCAACTGGAATTACAATTTTAGTGCTATCAATTTATGGATTGTTGCAGAGATTTCCAGCTACACAAAAAGTTATGACCAGCCCTAAAATTGGGAAAAAATTATTTTTCAGGGTCTGAATTCATCCTCCCCTTTGCATTCTTGTCTTTGTTGGCAAATCATAAGATGTTTTTCAGATTTCTTATGATCTCATCTCAAGCCTTGGGAAATGATGTTGATGAAAGCCAAAGAGGTCATTTCTTGAAGTGTGTGGATCACCCTTCTAAGATATAGAAGTTGTATTATGAAGACTTTACCTGGCTCATGGATGAGTCATCATTGTCTAATTACAACCCCATTCAAAAGTGGATAGAGCAAGCTTGGTGTGATTTTGATATTCTTATGTATCCTCATGAGTTAGATCCTATCCTTGGACATATGTGATATATGTGCCTGCTTGTGATCACCTTGCCCTTAACATATCCTTGTTTTATGAAAAGTCTTTCGATAGAAATCACATAAGAGAAATTTTCAGCCGACACATTTCGAGCCAACCATTGTGGTTCATCATGAACCACACTGGTTGGTTCGAAACGCCTGAGCCGAAAATTTCTCGTGTGATTTCTACCAAAAGACTTTTCTTAATTCATTATGGATCATAGAAGCCTGAATACAGAAAATATCCTTGTTTTGTCTCATAACCAAGCATAGGGGTAGGGTTTATGGTTTTACTGAGGCACTAGGGTGGCTTCATTGGTTGTATGACTATACTTAGCCCTTGATTGTTTGGATTGTTGGAGTAGGTTAGTGTAGGTAGGTTATCATTGCTTTGTTATCATGTTGGTTTCCACGTATTTGTGATCAAATTTATAAAAATTAAAATTGAGAAAAGGAAATGGCAGTTTAGATCTTTTTTTAAATTGGTTGATACTTTTCATATCCCATGGTGGATCATATCCCCCAGCCCTTAATTACTAATAGTCTTATGTTAGAATGATACAAGAAACTTTTAGAGCAATAAAGTTATGGGACTTCAAGTACCAAAGATCTTGAGGTTCTTATGCACTTTATGATGAGCAAATGGATCATGCACTCTACAATGAGCACATATATCATGCTCTCTATATTGAGCACGTCCCCAAGTTGGAGCCAAATGTTACCCATCTATAAAGAGGGGCAACCCATGAGAAATTTTGTCCCCTATGATGTAGATTTCCAACCATTCAACAACTATCAACTTGTCCTGACGATGAACCACACTAGTTGGTTCGAAACGCGTCGACAAATGATTAACTATGTGATTTTGCCGAAAATTCTCTAAACAAACTATCATTCTTCCATGACCCACAATGAAGAGATGATGACCAACATTTTCCAAATACAATAGCCCCTTTGTTGCCTCTTGCTCTTCACATGCTCAGCTCATTTTGGTAGATAGGTGTATTCATTCGATGATGGTGGTTCAACACACAAGAGGTATACTAGTCATGGTTTCATAGGAAGTGTTTTCATTTACTGCATTAAGCATTTAAGTAGGGATCGCAAGTCAAAGTTGGAAAATTAATCATGATGCTTGGAAGTTATACTTGCTGCCTTATTTCACCTTGGTGGTTATCTTCTCTTCTATTCAAGTGAGACCACCCAAGGGCTTTTCTTTTATTGTCCATGAGGGACAAAAAGTGGAGGCCTAGATTGAGATGGTTTGGCCATGTCCTTCCATACTTATCACCTTCCACGGACCCCCTCCCTCCATTCTCCTACCTTTTAAGTTGGTTGTTGTTAAGTCACTCATATCAGTGTTGGCATTATGATACAAATGTTGTCCTTGATGGCAACTCACTCAGAGGTATGATACAGGTGTTGTCCTTGGTGGCAACTCAATCAGATGACAGATCATAGTACAGCAGGTTAAGAGAGAGGTATACGCAGGTTAACCTTGATGAAAGTGCATATACACGCGGGTGAGCATAACAAAAGGCGCGTACACGTACACACACAGGTTCACAGAAGGAAAGGCACGTACATGTCGAAAAACTAAGTTTTGGTCCGTGGTATTTGGTCCATGGTATTTGGTATTGGTCCATGGTCTTTGGTCTGAAGTGTTCACCCCAAGTATTGGGTCCAAGGTATTGGTTCTAAGTGGTTTTGGACCATGGTATTGAAAGAAGCCTAAACCTATATAAGGAGAAGATCATTAGGCCAAGAGGGCAAGTGGGGAAGTGATGAATATCTGATGAAGTGTGAGATCTAGTATGCAGGTTATGGGTTTGTGATGCTTTGCTTGATCTGAACCAAGGATGCACCCATGTGGATGATGATGAAAGATGGATCGGGATCTTAAGGCTTGGAATGTTTTATCATTATATGGTTTGATCATGGATAGACTAGATCTAAATTATTGACGCATGTTTATGTTATGTTCTGGGTATAATTGATGTTTGGAATAACTGCAAAGTTATAAGTTAGAATTTGTAGATCTGTACGCGGGTTCACTTCGGTAAAAGCGCGTATACATGTAGGTTGGGTTCATCAGAGTAGCATATACAGTATGAAGTATGATATTTTGAAGTTGCAGTTGGATCTGGTTGTTATTGCAAAGTTCTGTTGTTGATTCTATGTTCTGGTGACTGTGTTGTTGACAGGGTTTCAGTGTTTCAGTATTGGGTGATTCAGAGATCAATGATGCAGGTGTATTTGATGGATGTATTGCAGTGGTGATTGATTTTGTGCTTCAATGTTGTTGATGGGTCCAGTATGAAAATTGGATGAAACGTAGCCTTCAAATTATGATGTTGTGCTTCAGGAGTATCCAGTATGAAAATTTATGAAATGTGGTCCTTGGAGGAAGAGAGAAAATCGTAGCCTTCTGTAGGCCAGCGCCTACATATTGGTAAACATATCAGCGAGTACAAAACCCAGGGGGTTGGAGCTCCCTTCCAGTAGCAACTGGAAAACGAGTGAAGGTTGGAGCCTTTAGTAGGTCGGCGCCTACGTACTAGTAAATGGATCAGCTAGTACAAGAGCTAAGGGGGTTGTAGCTCCCTTCCAGTAGAAACTGGAGAATGAGAGAAGGTTGTAGCCTTCTGTAGGTAGAACCCTGCGTACTGGTATAAGACTGCACCAGTACATAAATATTGTAAAAGAAGTTTCTTATTGAAAGAAGATAGAGACGAATTGCAGCAGGTGGTTTTCACCCACATTGGGTTTCCACCTTATATCATGGTGTTCATGTGTGCTTTTATGTGTGATACTACACCTATTTACTGTTTATATGGTCAATAATGTTCTAATGCACTCATTAAAATTCAACTAACTGATGCATAAGTTTACTGGATATACGCTAGTTACATTAAACACAGTTGCGTATACACGCGGGTTGCCTTAACTGAAGTAGCGTATATGAATCTAATAATGGAAATGAAAAGATTAGTGATTTGTTAATACTGATTCACCCCCCCCCCCCCCCCTCTCAGTATTATTTCCAACAATTGGTATCAGAGCAAGTCTTTTGGTAGAAGCTTTTGATCGCTTGAAGGAGATCCGCAGAACAATGGGAAAGAAAGCGCGTCAAAAGAAGAAGACAACTCAAAGGAACAATGACAACCTGCCATTGAGTGGAAGCAAGAATTCAGATTCTAAATCACCTTAGATTGAAGATGAACAAGCAAATGAAGCATTAGATAAAATCATAGATCAACAAGATCTATTTAGCAAAAGGGAGAATGACCTCAAAGAAGAAATTATCAACTGAAAAGCTCAGCTGGAATGTGCCTTCAGAGTTCGTCAAATGCTGCAGGCGCTGAATGAAGAACAAGAAAAAGAGATTCTCAAAATAAGGCAACAAGTGGAAAAAGGAAGAAAGTCTGAAGAAATTTTGAAGAAGCAATGTCTGGAAAAGGAAGAACAACATCAAGTTGAGGTAAATATCTTGAATGATAAATAAGAAGAAAAGGGTAAACTATTACAATTTCATGACAGTACTAAGAATTTGGATGATATTCTTAGTAGTCAAAGGTCGCCTGCTATCAAAACTGGTCTTGGTTTTTATGAATCTGTTGAAGGTGGATCTAGCTCACAACGTGAGACAAGGAACTCTAGTCAGAAATCTAAAATGATCAACAAGGAGATGAGAGGACAACCCCATCAACAGCCAAGGAAAGAAATTCCTCAAAGAAAACCTTTTGCTCCTAACTGTGGAAGTGACAAATGATTATTTCCTCTGATGAATAATGTTGAATGTTATGTATGTCATAATCTTGGACATGTTGCAACCAGATGCAGAAGTAGAATGGTTCTAGACTGTCACATAGAAAGATCATCACGTTCCAGGTACTTTAAGGGATATTGTTTTGCTTGCACTATGTTTGGTCACAAAGCCATTGACTAGTTTAGGAGGAATATGAAACATGTAAGATGTTATGCATGTAACGAGCTTGGCCATATAGCAAAGGAATGCAGGAGAAGACTTTGGACACCATACCAAAAGGAGAAAACATCATCACAGCTGAAGATATGGAAGAAAAAGGAAGTACAAATAGAAAGATGTGGCATAGCAGAGTACACAGACATGACAGACTCAGAGGAAGCTGAAAGTGTGGAACATCAGTGTTCTAAATCTCTTACGCAGGTTTCATGAAAACAAGTCGTGTATATATGCAAGTTAGACGCTGCACAGTCGCGTATATGATGCTCTGAAAGAAAGCAGCAGTACAAAAGTCTGATATGGTTCAATCACTTATCTGCTCTGTTTGATGATGGATTGGCACAGGCTTAGGGGGAGCATATGCTTCAAATAATGCATTGTTGGCATTATGGTTAGAAGTTTTTGGTGATGATGCTTATTAACACATCTTGCTACTGATTTTTTTTTATTGGCCAAATGGATTGCAAGATTACAAGTCTGGATACTAGTGACAGA
>APFE030263884.1:77402-111501 GCA_000404065.3 Pinus taeda
CCCCCCCCCCCCCCTCTCAATATTATTTCCAACAATCGGTTCCCTGCTTGTCTAATCCTATGAGGAAAGGGGCATGGAAATACCCAAAGGCTAATGCAACTGCAAAAAGAAAGAAATAACGAGAATGTGTCAAATGTCAAAAGCCAAGTTAACTTGAGCTCTACGCCCTCATGAATGATGATTAAAATCCAAGTTAACTTGAGCTATACCCCTTCATGTGAGGCCATCAACCTAGTCCCTTGCATGTCACATCTAGCAAAGTAAAAGGGACTTAAAGAAACATCCCAACCCCTATGAGCAATTAACTACCCATCTTAAGGGGATCTTAAATGAAATTAATAAAGCTTGAAAAACAAGCTAATCAAATCAAAGTCTAAGGCTAATGCATATCACGCCTAGTAAAGTAAAAAGGAATTCAAGAAACATCCCAAACCCTATGAGCAATTAACTACCCATCTTAAGAAGATCTTAAATGAAATTAATAAAGCTTGAAAAACAAGTTAATCAAATCAAAGTAAAAGGTCAAAAAAGCAGTGTTGAGGAAAGGGTAACTCAAGTAAATGCAAACACTCGCTCCCTAAAGGCACTCATGGATGAAGGTCTTGTATAACCTAGTTTAAGACTATGACACCCTAAACGTTAGCCCTAATTTAGGGCTGGAAATTGCACATAAAATGACACTTTTGCTTTTAAAGAGGTAGCTTGAAAAATTAGAAATTGTATCAATGTAGTAGTTTATCAAAGCAATAATTTAGCCCTGTAAACTACGATAATAAAGTGTAAAATGAGGTCTAAAATTATGAATAAACAAGAGCATAAAATACAACAATGTTCTATGGTTAAAAAGGCATATTTAAAGAGGTAGCTGAGGACTCAAGAAATTGTGCCTTTGGAAAAAATCAGTCATTTGTAGCATGAAGCCACAAATTCGAGCTCAAGAAGATGCAAGAGATAGGGAAGCAGCTTTCACTATGGAATCTATGAATTACCAGAATCATGAAATCCAGAAATTAAGACAAGAAAACGTTCACCTCAAGCTGGTTGTCTACAAATTTTTGAGTTATCAGAACATGGCTCAAGCTCAGGTTCATTTTGTTGGCATTATGATACAGGTGTTGTCCTTGATGGCAACTCACTCAGAGGTATGATACAAGTGTTGTCCTTGACGGCAACTCACTCAGATGACAAATCATAGTGCAGCAGGTCAAGAGAGAAGTATACGCAAGTTAATCTTGATGAAAGTGCATATACACGCGGCTTAGCGGAACAAAAAGCGCGTACACGTACACACGCAGGTTCACAGAAGGAGAGGCGCATACATGTCAAAAAATTAAGTTTTGGTCCGTGGTGTTTGGTCCGTGGTATTTGGTCCATGGTATTTTGATATTGGTCCATGGTATTTGGTCTGAAGTGTTGACCCCAAGTATTGGGTCCAAGGTATTGGTTCTACATGGTTTTGGGCCATGGTATTGAGAGAGGCCTAAACCTATATAAGGAGAAGATCATTAGGCCAAGAGGTGGAAGAGAAAAGGATTGAATATCTGATGAAGTGTGAGATCTAGTGTGCTGGTTATGGGTTTGTGATGCTTAGCTTGATCTGAATCAAGGATGCACCTATGCGGTTGATGATGGATGATGGATCGGGATCATGAGGCTTGGAATGTGTTATCATTATGTGGTTTGATCATGGATAGACTAGATCTGAATTATTGACGCATGTTTTATTGTATGAATGTTATGATGTAAGTATGACTGATGTTTGGAACAGCTGCAAAGTTATGAGTAAATATTTGCAATCTGTACGCGGGTTGGCTTTGGTAAAAGCGCATATGTACGCCAGTTTGGTTCATTATAGTAGCATATACATTATGAGATATGATATTTGAAGTTGTAGTTGGATCTGGTTATTGTTGCAAAGTTCTGTTGTCTATTTTGTGTTATGATGACTGTGTTGTTGACAAGGTTTCAGTGTTTCAGTATTGGGTGATTCAAAGATCGGTGATGCAGGTATAGTTGATGGGTGTTTTGCAGTGGTGATTGATTTTGTGCTTCAATGTTGTTGATGGGTCCAGTATGAAAATTGGATGAAACGTGGCCTTCAGATTATGGTGTTATGCTTCAGGAGTATCCAGTATGAAAATTTATGAAACGTGGTCCCTGGAGGAAGAGAGAAGATTGTAGCCTTCTGTAGGCCGGCGCCTACATACTGGTAAATATATCGGCCAGTACAAGAGCCAGGGGGTTGTAGCTCCCTTCCAGAAGCAGCTGGAAAACGAGTGAAGGTTGGAGCCTTCAGTAGGCCGGCGCCTACGTACTGGTAAATATATCGGCCAATACAAGAGCCAAGGGGTTGTAGCTCCCTTCCAGGAGCAGCTAGAAAACGAGTGAAGGTTGGAGCCTTCAATAGGCCAGCACATATGTACTAGTAAATGGATCAACTAGTACAAGAAGCTAAGGGGGTTGTAGCTCCCTTCCAGTAGAAACTAGAAAACGAGAGAAGGCTGTAGCCTTCTGCAGGTAGAAGCCTATGTACTGGTATAAGACTGCACTAGTACAGAATATTGTAAAAAAAAGTTTTTTATTAAAATAAGATAGAGACGAATTGCAGTAGGTGATTTTCATCCACATTGGGTTTCCACCTTATATCATGGTGTTCATGTGTGCTTCTTATGTGTGATGATTTGTTCTGTTTTACTGCACCTGTTTACTATTCATATGGTTAATAATGTTCTGATGCACTCATTGAAGATCAACTAACTAAATCATAAGTTTACTGGATATACGCTAGTTGCATTAAACACAGTTGCGTATATACGCGGATACCCTTAACTGAAGTAGCGTATATGAATCTGAGTATGAAAATGAAAAAGTATTTGATTTGCTAATACTGATTCACCCCCCCCTCTCAGTATTATTTCCAATAATTGGAATCAAAGCAGGTCCTTTGGTAGAAGCTTGATCGCTTGAAGGAGATCTATAGAACAATGGGAAAGAAAGTGCGTCAAAAGAAGAAGACAGCTCAAAGGAACAATGACAGCCTGCTGTTAAGTGGAAGCAAGTATTCAGATTCTGAATCACCTCAGATTGAAGATGAATAAGCAAATGAAGTATCAGATAAAATCATAAATCAACAAGATCTACTTAGCAAAAGGGAGAGTGCCCTCAAAGAAGAAAGTATCAGCTTAAAAGCTCAGCTGGAATGTGCCTTCAGAGTTCGTCAAATGTTGCAAGAGCTGAATGAAGAACAAGAAAAAGAGATTCTCAAACTAAGGCAACAAGTGGAAGAAGGAAGAAAGTCTAAAGAAATTTTGAAGAAGCAATGTATGGAAAAGGAAGAACAACATCAGGTTGAGGTAAATATCTTGAAAGGTAAATTAGAAGAAAAGGATAAACTATTACGATTTCAAGACAGTACTAAGATTTTGGATGATATTCTTAGTAGTCAAAGGTCGCCTGGTATCAAAACTGGTCTTGGTTTTTATGAATCTGCTGAAGATGAATCTAGCTCACAAGGTGAGGCAAGGAACTCTAATGAGAAATCTAAAATGATCAACAAAGAGATGAGAGGACAACCCCATCAACAGCCAAGGAAAGAAATTCCTCAAAGAAAATCTTTTGCTCCTAACTGTGGAAGTGATAGACGATTATTTCCTCCAATGTATAATGTTGAATGTTATGTATGTCATAATCATGGACATGTTGCAGCCAGATGCAGAAGTAGAATGGTTCAAGACCGTCACGCAGAAAGATCATCACATTCCAAGTACTTTAAGGGATATTGTTTTGCTTGCAATATGTTTGGTCACAAAGCCATTGACTGTTTTAGGAGGAATATGAAACATGTAAGATGTTATGCATGTAACAAACTTGGACACATAGCAAAGGAATGCAGGAAAGGTTTTGGGCACCATACCAAAAGGAGAAAACATCATCACAGTTGAAGATATGGAAGAAAAAGGAAGTACAACCAGAAAGATGTGGCATAGCAGAGTACACACACATGACAGACTCAGAGGAAGCTAAAAGTGTGGAACATCTATGTTATAAATCTCATACGCAGATTTCATGAAGACAAGTCAAGATGTGGCATAGCAAAGTACACAGACATGACAGACTCAGAGGAAGCTAAAAGTGTGCAACATCTATGTTATAAATCTCATACGCAGATTTCATGAAGACAAGTCGCGTATATACACGAGTTAGATGCTTCACAGTCGCGTATATGATGTTCTGAAGAAAAGCAGCAGTACAAAAGTCTGATATGGTTCAATCACAATTTGATAATGGCATGGCACAGGTTCAGGGGGAGCATATACTTCAAATAATGCATTTTTGGCATCTTGATGAGAAGTCTTTGGTGATGATGCTTATGTAGCTAAATGATACATCTTGCCACTTATTGTTGGTCGGTCAAAAGAATGGTATTGCAGGTTACAGGTCTAGATGCTGATGACAGATGCTTATGGTGCAGATCATACATGGTGTATGATAGTTGCTGATCATGGTCTTGATTAGATTGTTGGTCTTTGTTTTGTTACCCCACTATGCATGGGATGGATGATGTAATGGTTCTTGTTGTTGAGTCATGTATAAACAATTGGTATATCCCCACTTGGTTGGGTGGATGAGTTTAAAATGGTGTATTCCCACTTGGTTGGGAGATTGATGTATGTATAGAGTCATGTTATGCTTTTGCAGACCTGGCATGTGCTCAGGGGGAGCATGGACGAATTGGTACATCTTGGCATGTACAAAGGGGGAGCTCAATCAGAGATTTTAGCAGGTACTCAGGGGGAGTATGGACAGCAAAAGGTATACCAAGGAAGAGAACAACTTGGTCCACCCTTTGCCCTTAATGTCAAAAGGGGAGAGTGACTTGGTGTGGTTGTTTCCATCAAGTCCAAGGGGGGGAGATTGTTAGCATTATGATACAGGTGTTGTCCTTGATGGCAACTCACTCAGAGGTATGATACAGGTGGTCCTTGATGGCAACTCTCTCAGATGACAGATCATAGTGCAGCAGGTCAAGAGAGAAGTATACGCAGGTTAATCTTGATGAAAGTGCGTATACACACGGGTTAGTGGAACAAAAGGTGCGTACACGTACACACACGGTTCACAGAAGGAAAGGCGCGTACATGTCGGAAAACTAAGTTTTGGTCTGTGGTATTTGGTCCATGGTATTTTGGTATTGGTCCGTGATATTTGGTCCGAAGTGTTGGGTCCAAGGTATTGGTTCTACATGGTTTTGGACCATGGTATTGAGAGAGGCCTAAACCTATATAAGGAGAAGATCATTAGGCCAAGAGGTGGAAGAGAAAAGGATTGAATATCTGATGAAGTGTGAGATCTAGTGTGCTGGTTATGGGTTTGTGATGCTTAGCTTGATCTGAATCAAGGATGCACCTATGCGGTTGATGATGGATGATGGATCGAGATCATGAGACTTGGAATGTATTATCATTATGTGCTTTGATCATGGATAGACTAGATCTGAATTATTGACGCATGTTTTATTGTATGAATGTTATGATCTGGGTATCACTGATGTCTGGAACAGCTCCAAAGTTATGAGTAAATATTTGTAGATCTGTACACGGGTTGGCTTTGGTAAAAGCGCGTATGTACACCGGTTTGGTTCATCATAGTAGCGTATACATTATGAGATATGATACTTGAAGTTGCAGTTGGATCTGGTTATTGTTGCAGAGTTCTGTTGTCTGTTCTGTGTTCTAGTGACTGTGTTGTTGACAGGGTTTCAGTGTTTCAGTATTGGGTGATTCAGAGATCGGTGATGCAGGTATAGTTGATGGGTGTTTTGTAGTGGTGATTGATTTTGTGCTTCAATGTTGTTGATGGGTCCAGTATGAAAATTGGATGAAACGTGACCTTCAGATTATGGTGTTTTGCTTCAGGAGTATCCAATATGAAAATTTATGAAATGTGGTCCCTGGAGGAAGAGAGAAGATTGTAGCCTTCTGTAGGCCGGCGCCTATGTACTAGTAAATATATCGGCCAGTACAAGAGCTAGGGGGTTGTAGCTCCCTTCCAAGAGCAGCTAGAAAACGAGTGAAGGTTGGAGCCTTCAGTAGGTCGACACCTACGTACTGGTAAATATATCAGCCAGTACAAGAGCCAGGGGGTTGTAGCTCCCTTCTAGGAGCAGCTGGAAAACGAGTGACGATTGGAGCTTTCAGTAGGCCGACACCTACGTACTAGTAAATGGATCGGCTAGTACAAGAAGTTAAGGGGGTTGTAGCTCCCTTCCAGTAAAAACTGGAAAACGTGAGAAGGTTGTAGCCTTCTGCAGGTAGAAGCCTGTGTACTAGTATAAGACTGCACCAGTATAGAATATTGTAAAAAGAAGTTTCTTATTAAAAGAAGATAGAGACAAATTGCAGCAGGTGGTTTTCACCAGCAGGTGGTTTTCACCCACATTGGGTTTCCACCTTATATCATGGTGTTCATGTGTGTTTCTTATGTGTGATGATCTGTTCTGTATCATAAGTTTAATGGATATACGCTAGTTGCATTAAACACAGTGGCGTATATACGCATATATCCTTAACTGAAGTAGTGTATATGAATCTGAGTATGAAAAATAAAAAGTATTTGATTTGCTAATACTGATTCACCCCCTCTCACTATTATTTCCAACACATTTATCCATTAAGTCAACTGCAGATAGAGACAGAAACTGTGCAGCAGCATCTTCCTGATGTGGGTGTGGACAACGTCAATCAGACCACCATGAACAACATGCTTAAGCTTTCTTAATTCTGTTCTTTCTAAATGTAGTGTAAACTCTATTTACTGTTAGGGATTTATGTTGGGATCTACACATATAAAATTATTTTGAATCTGCATACTGGTATAGTTAGCAGAGCATTCTGTAGGGAGGATGTAATTTTTGATAAAAACTGAAGCTGTAATTTCGATAAAAACATTACATCTTCATAAAAACATTTTTTATTGGATGTTGATTTAGATTGCTTACCAGTGAGAGTGAGACTACAGCATTTTGCTAATAGAAAAACAACCATTTCTATTTAAAAAATATTGGTCAAAAAAAATTGCCGTGTGTGTGTGTATATATATATATATATATACGTCCGCGCACACCAGATATACTTACCCCGAATTGTTAAAACTCCAAACATACCCAATTCTGGTTGTTTCGTTTTTTGTGTGCATACCTAAAACAGATATATCTACCACCGAATTATTAAAAAATCCATACAGCCAATACCGGTTTTAATCGTCCATTTTTTCACACCATACATGTATATGTGTAAAAGTGCACGCACACCTAAAACAGATATATTTACCCCCGGACTATTAGAAATCCAAATATAACCGGTTCCAAAATAAATCACCGATTCTCTGCAATATTCATGTCCATTTTTCTTGGTTCGAAGGTCGCGTATTATTAATAAACAGGAATTTCACCTCTAGACCACCTAAATTGCGTAAATTTACGTTAAATGTTTAAAAAAAAAAAACAAGAAAGCAACATTATTAGTACTGGCAACGACAGCAGTATTCTTACTTGTGACCAATGGCAAAGGCAACGATGGTAGAGTGATTGCGAGTAAAGAAGTATTTGCCCCCGGGCCGTAGAGTCCAGTCTTCTCTTTCAGATATATGCTCGTAACCGGCCTGCTTCAGCTGCCGCTTGGCCTCGCCTACATTCACCACCTATCAGACCCCTTCAACAACCCCTCGGGATAATATTTACAGATTTCGGGGAGAACAAACTGAAACTTACCGACGGCATGAAATGGGGTGGGAGAAGCATTTAAGAAATCAATGAATTCCGCGGCCACGGGATGAACCTCGGCTTTGCCCTGCATTGCCATTGATCGCCGCAGGAATGAACGATTGCGAGATTCAACGAATGGGTTTGGAATTGCTCTTCGTTGCGTTTGCAATGCAATTACAAAAAAACGCGACAACTTTGGACTTCTAATGGCTTAGCTGTGGCAGGTCCCCTTAATATACAATTCGATCAATTACAATAAACGCGACAATTTTGGACTTTTAATGTTTTTTTAAGGTAGCAAAACCTATCAAACTCAGGTGTCAAATCAACTGTGAGGACAGTCATCTCTCGCTGCTATTCCCTAATGTTGGATTTGACTCATCACAGTTATCAGGGAAAATTATGCCACCTGTAATAATCAGCTGGTGGTCCGTAAGGGAGCAGGGTTTCACTCCTGCTAGATGCCTCTGGTATTGGGCCGTTACGCTGTTTCCTTAAGTGCGAGGAAGACGAGCTCTTAGCCAACCAGAAGCAGTGTTACTGCATACTCCATACTCCAGGGCTTTGGACTTCTAATAGCTTAGATGTGGCAGCTCTTGTTTTTTAATTTTTTTTAGATTTTTTAGTGTGATATTATTCTTTTGGATTTTTTTATTGATTAATATTAGACTAAAAATTTTAGTTTGTGTTAAATTTTTTTATTATATATACAAATTTAGTATTTTAAAAATTCAATACAAAAATTACACATAAATTGTAATTTCAATAAATTCATGTGCAATTTAAAAAAAATTAAAATAAAGAAACTCAAAAAAGACGGAGAGGAGATTACACATTTCAAAACTCATTGGCGATTTCCTTGTATTCCTCTACTTTGTTTTATTTAAATAAGGTATTTGATTTTGGATTCTTGTGTGCATAATATTTGTTTTTATTTAAACAAAATATTTAATATTAAGATTGGTTCGCACATTCTTTGTAAACGAGATTCTCCTCTTTGGTTCGCGTATTCTTTAAGTAAATGAGATTCTCCTCTTTGCTTTGCGTGAAGAATACATTAATCTTATGAATTTGATTTTAATAAGGCATCATCTTCTTATTATTAAAGAAGAATTTAATTTATCAGGTTCGCGTATTCTTTAAGTAAATGAGATTCTCCTCTTTGCTTTGCGTGAAGAATTCATTAATCTTATGAATTTGATTTTAATAAGGCATCATCTTCTTATTATTAAAGAAGAGTTCAATAATCTCATGAATTTGATTTTAATACGGCATTATTTTCTTATTATTAAAGTTAATTGTTGCAACACGAATGTATTTTTCTTTATTGAAATTATATTCCGTTTTTCAAGTGATGGTTTGGAGGTTACTAAGGGTGTAGGTGGCTAGTAGGTAAAGAGATCAGGGAAGGGTACGAGAATAAAGCGAATTTAGGAATAGATTAATGGAAAAGGAAGGGGTAGAGAATAAAGCGAATGGGTAGGAGAATAAAGCTAATTTAGGAATAGATTAATGGAAAGGGAAGGGGTAGAGAATAAAGCGAATTTAGGAATAGATTAATGGGAATAGATTAATGGAAAGGCTTATTAGTATGGTGATTTTATTTTTATATATATAGATATTTTTAAATTTGATTTTTATATTTTTTTAAAATAAATTTTTTGTTTAAAAATTTTGTAGGTGGATATTTATGAGGGTTATTGAACGGTATTAATTGTAAAAAGATATATGGATGGTTTGTTTTATAGGGTAGTGTTTACTTAGTGATCGTTTGATATAATGGGTGGGCGAGGTGTCGCAAAACATTAAGAATTTACTAAAAGGTGGTGGTGTAAACTAGAAATGCAAGGCAAGTTGTGTTGATATCGTGTTTCTTTCATGATACTTTGTGGGAATAATGTGGGTGGTGGATGTGCTTGACGTTGGAGATACGTATGTATCCTGCTTGGTTTTTGGATAGTTGGTTTTGTGAGAGCTTATTTTAGTGAATGGGTTGGCTCAAGTTACATAATCTTCTTCATTTAGTTCCATACTGCAATTTCCCTCTACATGCTTAAGCTTCCTCTAAAGAAAGAATTTGAGATTGGGCACTTTGGGCGCAATTCTACTCGTTGATTTATATCTTTGTGGGTTCACAACTCTACAAAGTCCATATATCGTAAGGCCATCTCGAGGAAATACAAAGGAGTGGCTCTATTTCAATGCATTGGCAAGTAGGTTTAATTTTCATCCTTTTCTCCTATTCATGTGCTTTTCCTCTTTGTCTTTTCATTTAGTCTCAAAGGTCTTAACCTAATTTATTAGGTCATAGAGCTTATTCCTTATTATTATTCTATTTTCTTGGTCTATACTTTGATTTGCCCGAACTTTTCTTTGTTTATCCTTTTGTGTTTCCCTAGTCTTTCTAGACAAGCTCTATTTGATTTGGTTCAACTAAGAATTTAGGTCTATTTGTGATGGATCTCTCCTCTCTCAAGTTGACCAGCTCCTTTGTTCTAGATCCTCCTTGGTATAGTTGTTACAGTTCCCCTCATCCTTGTTTTTGGTCCCCTGGTCTCTCCCTTCAATGAGACAACCCCATCCTTTTGTTTGTTGTGAATTTCTTTTCCCTTGGTACTCTCGCTATCTCTTTATTACCCCATACCGTGTCTAGGTTAGGGAATCTTGCTACCATAAGGGAGGGAGACGAAACTCCCTTCCATTTAGCTCCAAGTCTCAACATATAGTGAAGCAGTCAACGATTGTTTATGTTCACTGTATTTCTTTGACAATCAGAGCCAAAAATTAAGAGGTTAAATGAGAGGCTAGGCTAGAGTGTAGATCTATTACTAATTCTGATGTAAAGTGATCCAATATTCCCCATATACCAAGATGATCCAAGTTCTTTTCTTCAATTGATGTTAGCATAATTACATGAAAGAGAATGTAAAAACCATGTATGCAAACACTCAAAGAAGAAACAACATAAAGGAGGCCATAAAGACAATGCACACAAAAGTTTGATAATAGAGTTCGTTCAAGGTGGACTATGTCTCTGAGCCCTGCTTCAATAGTGGGGAAGCCCCTTCATTCCTCTCAACAAAAACGAAAGTGAGTACATGGTAAAATACATCATTATACATCCAATCCTGAGAGTGACTTGAAAAGGGGCTACTCAAATCCAGAAATAGATTGCACCAGTGAAATCCTCTCAAAATTATGAGTAATTTGAGTATTAGCTTGACTATATTCTATCGCCTACAACTCTAGCCCCTCAAAGAATCTTAACATTCCACATCAGATTCTCTATAGGAATATTCCCCTAGAATATACCTTGTCTTGAAAAATGTGCCACTAGGTTTCACCTTGCCTTGCTTCCACCACACGCAAGGTCCCAAACAATATTGGTTATGTGGCCTCCTGCCATTGCTCCTCCCAGCCGAATGATTAAGGAGTGTTTAAATATTATCGGGCTGGCAAAGATTACAAAGTTGCCCACTGGGCGGCCCAGCTAGCGCGTGTAATGTAGTGCATATGGGGAGCGAGGGTTCTGGGTTCGAACCTTACAGACCCTAACCGCGTTGTGTTTTGTTTGAATATAAAACAAATGGTTTACAATCGTTATGTTGACCATTAGGGCTTTGTATATAATTAACATTGTTAATAGACCACCGCTTGCCATCATTTAATGTTGGGGTTTGGCGGGCCTGCCAACATGTTTTCCAATTGCCAAATTGACTTATCGTTATACCTCATTTTGTGCCCTGCTAAATTTGGCCCAATCCAGACCCGACTGGACAACCATTAGGTGCCACGTGGTGCCCTTGGATTAGGCCACTTCAACCATCGCCCTACCACATGGTGCAATTTGAGCCTGACACATGGCATCATTGGATTGGTCCATACCTTCGATTGGGTTATTGACCAAGGTGTTGATTGGGCTGCCATGTGGCAGCCTAAGGTCTACCTCCAAAAAAAAAATTGTTTGATAAAAACTTCAGATGGGCATAACTTTCACATACAGTGTTGGATTGAGCAGTCGTTCACATCATTGGAAAGCTCTCATTGAGCTCTATGATTTGATGTTTGTTTCACTGAGATATGATGACTTTGAATTTTTGGCCTTTTGGGATCCTCCTAGATCATGGAGGCTAAGGTGGGTGGCTAGATTTCCATATACCATAAACACCAAAACTTGGAACATTGGATACATGAAATCTATCAAGATTTATTGGAAATTAAAAATGATAATGGGAAAATCCTTTGTGGAGCACTCAGAGACTCATTAGAAAATTATAGAGGAGTTGTAAAAACATATTAACAAGCTTAATGGCAAGCTCTCCTCCCTAGCAAAGAAGATTGTTGACCTGGAATTCACCACTTCCTAAGAAGAGGAGGACCATCTAGATGCAATTCAGGATGACTGTCCATCCAAATAGATGAGCGTTCCTTATATTTTTATGATGTTGTTTGTCAACAACAAGTCTACCAACCAAGATATGCATGTTATTATTAATGTCATTAGGAAAGTAGATAGATATATGTTATATTATCAAGATAGTGTTATTTTTAAGTTCAGACAATATAATGTGCCAAAAACTCTCTTGTTATACTATTGGTCTAGTTTCCCTTATGACAAACTAGTAGCAACAATTATTTTGCATGCAAAGCAATTTCTTAGCAATACAAATCCTACTCAATTACCAAAAAAAAAATTGTTTAAACATTGATGAGGGACATAATCGTAGATCTTTTACTTGAAAAAAAACAACAACAACAATAAACAAACAAATTATTTTTAAATCAAGTGTTTTTCAAATGTTTTTTTCACTTGTTTTTCCCCAATATTATTATTTTTTCGCTGTTTTTTTCTTTTTTCACAACAATGCTGGGCATTTTGCCCACAACATCAAAGAAGTTGTAATTTTAAGTTTGTTTTTCTTTAAAAATGTGTTGTTGCTAACACCTTTTTTTCAATTTAGGGCTTGATTTCAACATTTTGGGTGAAACAATACCAATTGTTAGGGCCACACTGTCAAATAAGTTGTAATTTTAACTCCAACAAAGGGGTGATCTAGGAGCACTAGTTTTTTATCTGGGAATTGATTTTAAGGTTTTGGTGCAACAAAATAGATTATTAATGCCATGATTTCAAACAAGTTGTAATTTTAACCCCCAAATAGAACATGGTGATTCTTGAAGCACCACTTTTGATTAAGGGATTGGTTTTAAAGTTTTACTTGCAACAATACTCTATTAAATGTTGTTCTATCCCCACTAAATCCATATCAACATTCCCCAACTTTAATGGTCCTTTCGCCAAAGGATTCTTTAAAGTAAATATAACTCTTCCTTGATAATTGACCCTTCATATTAATCCTCTTTTAGGCATGCCTAGCCAAACGTGTTGTATCTGCCATAATAGTGGGTTTCTACATGGTGATCCGGGCGGATATTGGTGGCCACCCGCCTAATCCACCTAGACCTTCAATCAGTTTCATCTATTTCCTTGATTATAGCAACATTTACTATTCCTAACAGTTTTTCGGGTCCTGAACTTATGGAGCTATTGTGACCCCCTAAACTCTGTCTTTTTGAGATTTGCAGCAAGCCCAAAGCCTTAGATAGGGGCATGTTGAAATTCCTTTAGTACTCATGGAGATATTTCCAACGAGGTATCGTATGTGCCAAATGGAGATCATATGACCAAGTTACAACCACGGGAAGTTGGTTGCCCAACTAAGCCCAACGGCGCTCACAAACTCTTGGCATTCCATCTCCTGGGGTTAGGGTTGTTGCCATTGTAGTGATCAGAATTTATGTCAATAGGTTCATGGTGTTGCTTGTCATGTGCATATGTGTTTGGCTTGGTGGTCCTAATGGTTGGCATTGATGTCAATAGTATGATGTCACATGTGTTGGTATGTGTTCGCATTTATCTTGGACCTATGATGATGCCACACTCATGATGGTTCGATGATGACATTGGTTATGGTTGATTATGCTGCTACAGATGGATGATGCAGACTACATGTGATGGTGATGGTTGATGGCACAGTAGTTTAGTTGTCAACTAGGTCTTCATTAGGTATTCATGTCTATGCTTATTAGGATGACTTGTTGTAGTGATGTGATGGCTTTATCATGGTGCTACAAAGGTATTTATTGTCTAGCAGAGATGTTACATCTTGTTTGGAGGTTTGATGGAGAGTGTAGGACTTGTTGGCACACTTTCCAACCTTGTTTGTTGGCCCTTGTAGGTCAACCTAGAATTGACACTAGGGAGGCATGTTTGATCTATTTGCAGATGTGTCAGAGGCCATGTTGAGGTCTGGAGGCTAGTACATATTTTGGGGAATATGATCCAACAAGTGGCAGAGGTTCACGGCTAAGAGGTTATGGTTTTCACCTATACTTTGCCCCAGTCACTCCCTTACAATCTCATGAGAGCAATTGAAAAGTCTCAGTCGCACTGAAGCATGCTTGTGAGAGTGATTGTACCTTCTAGTTGAGTTTAGACTATGTTAAGCATGCGACCAAGACATTTCATGGGATTTTATTTGTAGTCCTCGCATTGTTTGAAAGGCAATTAACTTGGAAATTCCTAGAGACTTCTAGAAAAAGTGAAAAAAGTCTGAAATTGTTTGAAATGGTCCTCCAATGATGTGAATGCATTTAGTGCACAAGTTGTGATGTCAGTGGATTGATTTGATCCAATTTGTGCACCTTTGATCCTAGCCCCAAGCTCAATCTCTCCCTACATGTTTTATATACTTGATCTTGGAGTTATGTGATGGTTGATTGAGTAAATGTTGAGAGTAAGTGTGCAAGAGAAGGTTGCATATAGTGTTTATGCTTTAGACCTTTAGTAGAGCCTAGATGCTTCTGTCTATGAGTGTTATTGACTGAATAGTTAGTAGATCTGAAGCATGCTACAAAATGGATCAGAATTGAAGTTGTTGGAGTAGATATCATCTAGAGAAGTTTTATATGTTGTTGGGTAGTGTTTATGTTGATGATTTTCACACTTGTTTTTTGCAGGAGTTGTTGATGTATTTGGCACATAGCCATAGTGTCTCATGATGTTATTTGTATTATGCAACATTATTTTGTTGTGAGGATCTGATTCTATTCATATTTTATGTGGCCACAATTTTACTTGTTTATCTTTTATTTGATGATGAGATCTTGATGTTGAGAGCATGTATGCAGAGTTGATTCCTTGTTGAGTATAGTGTCTTGGATCCAATTTGAAAATAGATGAAAGGAGTTATGCATGGTGATGAAGAGAAATGACTTCATGGAGGTGGAGCAGTGATGTCAAAACTTCAATGAAAGGAACAAGTTTCCCAATCCAATGGTAGTTGGATAGTCCAATTGGAGTTGGTGGAGGATTGATAGATCATGGTGGCTTTCAGCGGATGGTAGTCTATAGATCCATAGAGAATAGTCTTTCGAGTTGATCAGTAGTATCGAGTCTCCTAGTCGATGGGAGTTGACTTTTTGTATATGAGGTTGAGTCTCTATATTGATGGGAGTCAACAAGCTATGTAAAAGATCATTGCTTGATTAATAGAAATCCAGAGTAGAGAAACAACAACAAGGGTGGTTTTTCTCCCGGAAGGGTTTCCACCAGAAATCTTGTGTCTTATGTGTGACGATGTGATTATGTGCATTGCTTACGGTTTACATTGTTGCTTATGGTTTTCAATTATGCTTATATGATGCACATGTTTAAAATTGCTGCCAACGTATGTGTGATTCAGTAATTGAAGTTTAAGTTGGTAAAAAAAGAATATAAGATCCCACTATTGATTCAACCCCCCCCCCCTCTCAGTAGTGCTCAAGGGTTGCCAACAAGGGTTTTGGTTGTTTATGGTTTTCCCTTGTTGTTCAATAATAAAAAGGCCCTTGAGCCTCATTATAAAACTATTCAAAGGCATGTAGCTACCACATCTCTTTTTAGATATAAGTTACCATCACCCGATCTAGTTTATTTCCATTCTGTATGTAAGCATATTTGAGTTATTTGATATTAATGAAATGAAGTTTTATTTATGTTACATCTCGGTGTTGATGTTTGTATCTGTATTCTATTATGTTCTTGTATAAGTTTGGATCAGTGGTATCATAGCGGTATGCTCTTTCTCTGTTTTTCTTTGCATGTCCCCAACGAGGTCAAGGTATAAGGAGTTAGTGCTTGAATTGGTTAAACCTTTGCAAGAATAGCCTCGGAAACCTTGATGCCCTCCCATAGCAGAAGAAAAGAAAGACAAGGGAGCAAGAAATCCTTTCAAAATATTGCTTGAGGAAGCCCTCAAGCGACAAAGGAATGTGATGATGTATAAATTTGCCTAGATCCTTCAATGAGTACCCATAGGTGACACATCTTCATCTAGCATCCACTCTAGAGGCACCACACCCTTTAAGGTACAAATCAACTTTGACATTCCCATATTTGAAGATCAAATAGATGCAGATGTCATAGATAGATGGTTAAATTTGTTGGAAGGATACTTTTTCGGTTCATGACTTTTCCAATTGGGAAAATATTACATTTTTCACTTCTCAAAGTCACCCCCCATGTCAAGGATTGGTGGGAAACCTATTGTGAACAGAAGGACGAGAGTGAACCCTCATTGTTTTCAGCCACACCCACTTGGAATTATTTCCGAGATGCCATCAAGGAACAATATTACCCTACCGGGAGCTATGAAGATAAAAACATAAAGTGGATCACGCTGCAGCAAGGAAGGGACCAAGACATGTGAGAGTTCACAAATATTTTTCATACCCCTCGCACAAAGTCTGGTATCAAGGATTTTGAGTGGAATTTGGTACTCAAGTACTGCGACTGTCTACACAAGTACATCCGGGACGAGATCAAGTTCTTAGAAATCTCCTCGCTTGGTGTTTCTTATCGATAGATTGTCAAGATCAAGCAGAAATTTAAATAGAAGAAGTGAGACTTTAGATTTGTGAACCCAAAGCAAGGGAAAGGCGCCCCCAAACCGCAAAACAAAGGATAAAGCCAAGGCGCGACAACCTAGGACAAACCCTCGAAGCCGCAAGCAAATAACAACGCCATGAAGATAAAGAAGGACATAGGGAAATGGTGTGAGTTTCATAAGAGACCCACTCACAACACAAGTGAGTGTCGAGCCAAGAAGTCACTGGTGGCTGATTTGAAAGCTTCCGAATCAAATTCATGTTCTGACTCAAAGTCAGAACCCAATAAGGAAAATGACAAAGGGAAGAACACCATTGATGTGGAGCCCAATGCTACCATTGCCACCACCAAGATCTAGAATATTGATTCCAAAGATCCATAGGAGGGGGAGGAGTTCTTCCACTCACAAGTGTGGGTGAAGGGTTCTCCGTTGCAGTTCATCATTGACAATGGAAGAAAAAAGAACCTCATTTTAGTAGAGGTCATGAAGTGGTTGGGCATACCGACAACACCACACCCGTAGCCATCCACCATTGGGTGGCTTCACTAAGGACGATATCTCCGCATTAACCAGTAGTGTCACCTTCCCTACAACATCAAGCCCTTTGCATATGAGGTATTGTGTGATGTTACTCCTCTTGAAGTGTGTGATGTATTATTAGGCCAACCATACTTGTGGAAGTGTCATGATTCGTATGAGTCTAAGCCTTGCAGTGTTATTATTTCTCTGGGCAATAAGTTATACAGGATACTGGAGGTAGAGCCGCTTATCACCATCTCTTTGATCTTTACGAAAAAATGTAGTAAGATCATTTCCCAAACTGGGAAATTTATCTTCCTTATGATTCACCCTCAGGGAAAGAAGGAGATTGTGACCATATCCACGACCCCCGAATAGGGCTCCTCCGCACAGCAGCAACAAATGGACAAGGTCATGGAGGAATACAGGGACATCTTCACCTCACCCATAGGGGTACCCCTACACTATCAGGTCAAGAACTCCATCGATCTAACCCCGTTGCACCGCTACCCAACAGGTCAATCTATCGACGCTCTTTTCGCGAGAACGATGAAATCAAGACGCAAATTCAGGAGTTGTTGCAGAAAGGGCACATCATACCAAGTTCATCACCCTGTGGGAGCCCGATCGTGTTTATACAAAAGAAGGACAAGACCTAAAGACTTTGTATTAACTATTGGGCACTAAATAAGATCACTTTCTGGAATAGGTATCCAATCCCACAGATTGATGACCTTTTAGACCAGCTCAAGGGGGCAAATATTTTAGCAAGATTGACTTGAAGTTTGATTATTACCATGTAACAATCAAACCCTATGATGTGTGGAAGATTGCCTTCAAATCCAGGGAGGGTCTTTTCGAATGGTTGTTCATGCCTTTCAGGTTGACAAATTCCCACACAATCTTCATGAGGTTGATGGATGACATCTTGTGACCCTTCACCAACTCATTTATGGTAGTGTATTTGGACGACATCCTGTTCTTTAGCCAAAGTTGGGAAGAGCACCTCCACCATATTCGACAAGTCCTCCAAACCCTACGACAACACAAATTGTATACCAATTTGGAGAAATGCACTTTTGGTATGACCCAGGTTCAATATATGGGGTACATCATTAATGAGCGGGGTGTGCATGTGGACCCGACCAAGACACAAGTTACTTGGGATTGGCCAACCCCAACCTCTCTAATAGAGCTCCATAGCTTTCTAGGTCTCGCCAATTTCTACTACAGGTTTGTATTGGGGTTCTCTCATATCAGTTGGCATTTGAGCCAAGTCACCAAGGGTGGAGCAAAAGCAAAGTTATTTTGGTCTGAATCCCAACAAAAGGCGTTTGCCGAGTTGATGCATCGCCTCTGCTCTGCACTAGTGCTCAAATTACCAGGCCTTCAACAACCATTTGAGATTGAGACAGATGCCTCTGGTTATACTATTGGTGTAGTTCTCACTCAGTTAGGGCATCTAATGGCATATCATAGTGAGACACTTTTAGACACAGTATGAAGGTATCCCACCTATGACAAAGAGATGTATTCCATTGTGCAGGTCTGCCTATAATGAAAGCATTACATTCTGGGGAAGGAAACAATCATACACATAGACCATTGGCCCCTGCAGTTCATACCAATAAAAGGAAATTTGTTGAACAATAACCATCAGAAATGGTCCACATACCTGCCATAGTTCCATTTGAACATTAAGTACAAGAAGGGCAGCACCAATAATGTTGCAGACTGCCTTAGTCGATTGTTGGTCATGGCGCTGACCACTATGCTTGAACCTTGTGGACACAAGACATTGGGGTGGCCGCATCTTTATAAGAGTGATCCAGAATTTGAAAACAAGTTTCCCATTTTCACCTCCAGGGTGCATTGTTATGCCACTTGGGACACCTCTGTGTTCCTCCAAGCATGTTGCCAACATTATTTGTGAAGCACACTACAATATGTCTACTAGACATTTTGAAGTAGATAAAACAATGGCAGTGTTGCAAAATTATTTTTATTGGTCGATCCTTCGACAAGATGTTGGGAAGTACATCAGATCCTGCACTACCTATGCCATTGCGAAACCAACCATCAAGAAGCAAGGCCTATATACTCCTCTGGCTACTCCTAGTCAGTCTTGGAAATCCATCTCCATGGATTACATCTCGGACCTTCCTTCTACTAAGCATGGCAACGACTGTGTTTTCGGGGTTGTTGACAAATTCTCTAAGATGACCATTCTGGCGGCTTGCAAGAAGAGTATCACAACACAAGCCATTATTAATCTCTTCTTTAAATGGGTGTGGGTACACTTTGGGATCCCACAATCCATTATCTCAAATTGTGATAGCAGATTCTTGAGTACCTTTTGGTCAAGCCTCTGGTCGATCTTGGATACCAAGCTCACTAAGTCCATGGCCTTCCACCCCCAAAATAATGGCCAAATAGAGGTCATCAACAGGATGATCATGCACATTCTGCACATGTACAACTAGAAGCATCCATGCACATGGGATGAAATCCTCCCCTATAGCCAACACAGTTACAATAGGGCTCTCCATAGCTCAACTGGCCACAACCCCTTTCAAGTGGGATTGAGATTCCATCCACTATGTCCCATTAATGTGGTCATACCATTTGCAACTACTCAAGCAGATTTGGCTCATGTCCAGGCCGAAGCTAACATGGCTAATATCTTTATCGAGTGCATTCAACACACCCGCCAACAAATCCATGACATATTGGACAAAGCCAATGCTAAGTACAAGTAGTGTCATGATCAGCATCAGGTGCCACACAAGTTCTAGTGGGTGACAAAGTTTGGTTACATCTGTAGAAGTAGCGCCTTGCTAAGCCCCACTACAAACTTCACCTGCTCTGATATTGGTCATACACCATCACCAAGATTATAGGGGACAATTCCTTCGAGCTCAATATTTCATTGTTCCTTGGCTTGCACCTAGTATTCAATATGGACCAGTACGACCATACTTTCCCCCATTGTTGGACTCATCTGATGTTGCTGAGCAGTTGACACCAACAGAGCTCAACCCCAACTGCATCAAACAGGTCGCAACAGACAGGATCATGGACACACAAATCAATAACACTCTCCAGCAGAGGATCCAACTCTATCGAGTTGTTAAAGCAAGCCAACTCCTTCATCAGGGCAAGTGGTTCACCAAGGACCAGATTCAAAAGAAATTTCCTCACCTCATGGAGGACTGATCCAGGTGGATATTCGTGGCCGCCCACCTATTCCGCCTAGACCTCGAGTCGATTTCATAAATTTCCTTGATTATAGCAACATTTACTATTCTTAGTATTTTTTTAGGTCTTAAACTTTCGGAGTTGTTTTGACCTCCTAAAAAACATTTTTTTAGGTCCATAGTAGGTCCATAGCCATAAGAAAGGTCATGTAGAAAATCCTGTAGTAATCAGAGAGATATTTCCAACAAGGTATTGTACACGCCAAACAGAGATCATATGACCAAGTTATGACCCCGAGAAGTTGACTTCCCAGCTAACCTCAACAGGGCCCACAAACTCTTGGTGTTCCATCTCCTAGGGTTAGGGTTTTGGTTGTTACGAATTTTCCCTTGTTTTTCAATAATAAAAAGGCCCTTGAGCCTCATTGTAACACAATTCAGAAGCATGTAGCCACCACATCTCTTTTCAGAGATAAGCTACCATCGCCCAAGCTAGTTTATTTCCATTCTATATGTAAGAATATTTTAGTTCTTTGATATTAATTAAATGAAGTTTTACTTTTTGTTGCATCTCGATGTTTATGTTTGTATCAACATTCTATTGTGTTCCTATATAAGTTCTGATCACATGGAAAACTCAACTCAAACTAAGGAATCAAGTCCGTGAAGGAACCTTTTCAGTGTGTCTTTTATGGATTGCCATATCATCCACAAGATGAAATATATAAAGACTTGTGCCTTGTAAAGCTCTACTAGTTTGTTCTTTTGCCTAAGTACATGGGATTCACCTACCAACTAACGCTTGTGTTCCTCTAATAAGTATTAGGTTTTAGAGGATTTCTCAAGCAACTCCCAGGTCACCCACATGGGAGTGATATACAACTTAGTTTCCTCAGTAACCCACAATAGCAAGGCATCCTCTTTAAGGAGTCCCATTGTTATTTATGCCTTATCAATGGTATTGTATGCCTTAAAACTTAGTGATCTTTTACACTAATCACCTAAGCTTCCACCTAAGTCACTAGGTTTGGCGAACACAATTGATTAAATTCAAAGTTCATTGAATTTCATTGTTAGGTGAATTTATTCAATGAGGTCCGCAAATCTCAAGCCAAACACGAACATGAATAATTTCATGAAATTCATCTAAAATTCTATTGAAATTTGTTTCAAGTTCGTTAAAATATAAAAGGAAATTCAAAGAGGTTCTTAATAAAAATAAAAAAAACAAAACCACAAAGGCTAAAACTTAGGCACTAAAAAAGAAAAAGTTGTCTGCACTAACGAAATGTTGTGTCTGAATGTCAAACTTGACAACGAGGGAGAGAACAAAACAAGTTAAGTTAGCTTTGGGAGGATATTAGAAGTCATGTTGCTAATTTACATAAAACACTAATTTTTTAAATAATAATTTTCATTTCTATCATTTATCTCTATCTTCACAATTTTGACATGTTAATTTTTTATTTCTACCATACACACTTAAATTATATAAATTTATATATTTCTAAATAGTTATAACAAAAGTGTAATATTTCAATAAAATATAAAAATTAAATATATAAAAGAAAACGTGTAATCTAATTTATACAAGAAATGACTTTTTTCACAATATTTTTCTGGTTAATTTTAACGAAAATCCTGCAGAGATTTAAAAAAAATTGAGTCTAAGTTGTTTAATCTGTAGAATTTGAGTGCCCTCAATGATTTTTTAGGGTGTTGAATCCATTTTAACATTCAAAAATGCATTTTAAACAACAAAAAATCACATTCTTTCTTGAAATTGTTTTGCTAGATTCTCATGAAAAAGTCTATTTAGTCTATAAGTTAGACTAAGCCAAAAAAACATATGTAAATTAAAAAAATATTAATAATATATATATATATATATATATATATATATACTATAAATAAGCACTAATTCATAAATATAGATAAACAATTATAATAGAAGTGTAGCATTTCAATAAAATATAAAAGTTAGATATATTAAAACAAAACAAAAAATTTAAATTAAAAAATATTTTAATATCTAAATTTATAGTAATTAGTTATGTGTGTGTGTTAATTTTTTATTTATACCATACATATTTATAAACAGTTATAATAGAAGTATAATTTTCAATAAAATATAAAGGTTAAATATGAAAAGAAACATATGTATGTTAAAAAAAAAAAAGTAATCTTTAAATTTTGTTGTCATTTATTATTTTTGAATATGTGTGTGTGTGTGGAGGGATAGCCTAACTAATAGACGAAATGGCTTTCTTAAAAAGAATTTAGCAATACAATTTCAAGCAAGATTGATGGTAGCCTTATATGTGGGCTGACAAAAGCAATATTGATGTTTGCAAGCTTCGTTAAGGGTGAACGTGAGGGTGGTGGAGATTGTGAAAGAGTTTGCGCAAGTCGCCAACCTGTACATGCTTCTTTGAATTTGATTTTCTATGACAAATAATCTTGAATGCAAGTGGAGAACCCCCTGTGGTGTTGTTGGCAGTTAGATGCACCAGGGGAACCATGCACAAATTCCTTGACAAACTTATTCTTTTGTTGGTTCTACATATGATTCTAACAAATCGATTCCATGGTAAAAGAAACTCATTTGGCATAATTTATAAGGGTGAAGGTGTTGAGGGATCAAATGCAGTGTATATGCGATCTCATCATGCTGCGTTTTTCCAGAGAATAGTGGACACGAGTATACTTTTAGTAAAACTTGTAGGCTGTGTTAGGATTCCTTATTGTTGCAAATGGATGAATGGAAGGAATGATGCTTGTCCAAGCCAGATAACCACTTCTACTTTGCTTGACTCTAGACATGCATGAACACCCCCAAACTACAAGGCTTTATACCACCAACTACTCAGTTTAAGATTGGGTGAGTATGGAGAATACTCACCACACCAGCAGATGCACAAGACCATGTGATGGCCGGCTGCAACCAGTAAAGAAGTCTACAAATCTAATCTACTAAGGCACAGATAGGATGACAACTCTCTGGCACCAAATGAAGAGAAACCTGAATAACTTATTCAATGAAACATGCAAGATTTTGACACAGAGGTAGGATGACAGCTACTCTAATCCTAAACATCAAGAGTTCAGGAATACAACATATCAGGCACAGCTTGGAAGAGAAGATAAATGGAAAGTGAGCAATTAACAGCAAAAGAAGCTTGTATTAGCTGAAAATGAAGACGAGACGCTGCAAGTATCAAAATAGTTACAATCTCCAGAAGTTGAACCTTACATCAAAACGTCAACCATCAACCCTGATTACATCTTGTTTGTGGGTATATATAGAGTTTCATTACGAAGGCACTTGGCCATTCTAGTTATGGAGGGGTCATAATTGACCACCAACCGCATTTAACTACTTGATGGAGTCTCTAAGTGTGTTTACTTGTCTCAATGGGTGAATCTGATCTCCTCGGGTGCTCTGTTGTCCTCTCAGGCAGTCGAAGTGTTCGTAGCTATGAAGTTCCATAACTGCTAAATGCCGCTGCGTGCTCATGCTCTGTCCTTTTTCTCTTCGGCCATACTATTTGTTGAATGTGATTGTTGAGGAGCGATTGCGACTAGTACTGGCAGGTTGGTCACCTTCGTCCTTCGGGTATACGGAAATGGTCGAGGGGAGTGGACTGCGTGGCAAATGTATGAGATGGATGGAGGAGCGAGACTGGCCATTGGATCAGGAGGATAGATGGCGGAGATGAGTCAACGGGGATATCGGAAGAGGTGGGAGCAGGATGATCGTAAGCTGTTGGATCTTAGGCAGGTAGATCCAATGGTAATCGGGCGATGAAGGCGTGCGGTGGTTATCGGGTGGGAACGGAGGATTAAACAGTAAGCTATTTTGATGGCACTGCTTTAGGGCATAGGGTGGTAAAAAGATGGATGCACACGATCCCATTCAGCACATGACATGTGGCGGCGGAGGAGAGAGGAAAACCACCCTCCATCGCACTCTAACGTACCGTTACTTCGTGGACGCGGGGAGAGCGAATGCCATCCGATCGTGGCGGAGATGATCGGATGGCGGGGAATCAATCGCGCAAGTTTTCCATCGGACGTGACAGGGAGCCATTGGATCGGGAGGTGGAGATCGATGGTGGAGGTTATGGGAAAAGAGTTTGCGGAGGCGCCAGGTTGTATGGGGCATGGTTTTATGAGGTTTTGGGTTTTAATTCCCGGGGCTTAAGAAATAGGAGTTTTATATGGTTTTTTAACAGAAAAGCACGGGAAATGGAGATGAAGGGAGGATGAGTGAGGTAAAGGAGAAGGTGAGAATAACCAGTATAGGCCTCCTTTGAGCATAACCAAGGACCAAGCTTATTTCTGATCCTCAAAGAATCAAAGATATGTAGCAGAGCTAATAGGCTGATAGAAATGACACATGTTTTATAAGTTTACATGTAGTGAGGCCAGTGCTCTGAATCAGTGAAACAATTACGTGGCTAAATGGTTATTAGCTCAAGATGATTTTGAACTCTTTAATTAAATCCTAAATTTCTTTGAAAAAATTGCTAAATATTTAGCCATATTAACAACCATATTGTTGTTTTTCTTTTATTGATATTCTTCTAAGCATGCTCGACAACTGACGGGGTTTTTCCATTGCAAAAGGAATGTTCCAGTTATAATGATAGTTAATACGATGCCCTTTCTATATAATAATTGGGTTGAAAACGTAATATTCCTTTCTCTATTTAAGGGATCCAGACAAGCAACCTTGATAACGGAATGGTCTAGTGTGTGGAATCGTACGATATTTATATCGACTCTATTCTCCCGATGATAGATACACAAAATTACCTCCTCGACAATGAATATGAAATGTGCTGCTTTGGCACTATATATTTTACTAATAAACATTTCAATGCCATAAATCGGTTACTTCATATTAACTTATAAATGGGAATAACACGGAAGCCACAAGGTAAGCTACTTCCATTGTTGTTGTTGGTGTTGTTTCTATTTAGCAAATAATAGAAAATATAAAACTACTCCTAGTGTATCTGGAAATAGAAGGGATGTTAGGAGAAGGTGCAAGACGAACCTTTGCCTTTGCATTTCAAAGCCTTTTTTTCATACAAATAAAAATAGTGTATTATAAATTTAGAAAAATTATTAGTCCTTTTCTCATCTTACGATTCATCCAAATTTGTTTTTTGTTGATTTTATTGCACTATAGTGATGTTTCCGTTTCTTTATTCTATTAATTAGATTTTATTTTAAAAGATAAAAATAAATTTTTAATATTCAAATTTTGATATATAATTTTTGATTGACCTAAAAAGATTGACGTTGATTTAATATATATAGATGTATAATATTATTTTATTGAATTATTGAATTATAATTAAATAATTATATGATATGTTAAATATTTGAAAATATAAAATATAGTTTCAATTTAAATATACCATGAACAATTGAATAATTTCATTAGCGTGAAGTGTTCAAATTCATAACCTCTCTTCAGTTGCTCTGCCCGTGGACCTCAACCATGAACCATGTCTCTGCACGTGGCCCATTGCGATGTTCCATGTCCTTACACATGGCCTCTTCCAGTAGTATGTTGTGATGTGCGTGTCCATGCTTTACAGGTGAGAAGTATCATGTCTCATTAATGAATACTTAGTGTTGTTTTTACTGTTCATGGTCCCTACCTGTTTTTGGGTTAATAGTTTGGTTCAGCTTGTCTTTATTCAATCCTGCTTAGAGTCTGCTCAACTTTCACCTAGTATAGAAATCCCTTCCCACGATCCAACATTGCTTTCATCTTCCATGCATCTCAAACATCCGACACGAGTCTAGCCTGCATGTAGTCTCCTTTCTAGTTTAAATCTATCTTTTTTCGCTGCAAGGATGTTTTCTCCTCACCCTTGGTAAGGAGGAAAGGATCTTTCTCTCCTGTTTAGGATCATAGCTGGAGGTTTAGCGTCTTGAATTTCCTACATGCGAAAGGATATTTTATCTCTGTTTATCATTCTGTATTTGCCAGTGGTCAGGGCTCCAATAGACATTACTGTTCTCTTCTGAGTTTAGATATCTTCCCGATAGTTTTGAACTAGGACCAACCTTTGTATTAGCTTCTCCAGGAGTCTCATCAATAGCACTGTTTATTGGTCATGCCACAACGTTGGACTTTTGATGGTTTAGGCTTTCTTTTCTCATTGAGGGCCATGCACGGAGCACTCAGGTATGTACTCTGATACCCTATCCCAGTTTTTCTCGTAATTTCTAATGTTATCGTTATCTTGTTTACATAAACATTCAGCGGGGGCTAGGTTTGAGCTTTCCTTACTCATTTGTTGAGCACTATCCATGTAAAAAGAAATGTTTTTTGAACACCTAGAATATTTCTTACAGAGCTCATTACTGTTAATAAAGGAGGTGTTTTCCTTGAATTTTTCGTGCTTTATTTTTTCAAAGTTTTGCATAACATCCTGTCCCTGTGAGGATTTTCACTGCAGATTAGGAAATTATTGGTGCATATGCTATGACTATATTTGTTGTTGTCCTAACCTTTCCTGAACTCTATGTTTAAACGATAAGGATGTCATGGTTATACTTTTCTGGTAGAGTATTTTGTTTTCTCTGATAATTCAAAGCCATTGACTATACATGGTACCATGGGTAGTCCATAGGGTTCTGGCTTTTTGTTTCGGCTCCATAGGTTGATGACAGTCTGGGTTTTTCGGTGCCATTTTCCATTCTCCGATCCTCTGTTCTAAGAAACCACGGAAAGGAATGTGTTGGAAGCCTGTTGTATGTACAACTGACACATATAGAATAACTTTTCTAGACGTCGATTTTCTAATGATTTGAAATATCTTCCATTTCATTATCTACATTATCCTCATTATTAATTTTTCGAATGACATATAGTCAGTCCGTAAGTACTTATCCGAAGACTTTATATTATTTATAAGTTTCTCCCTTTAGGTGAATCTGAACTATATATGCGATTCTATTATCATCCAACCTTTCCGTATTACCTCATCTATTATGTATCTGTCCTGTCCCACATTTAACTTCTTCCTAGCTTTCTGTGCCTAATTGTGTATTGCCTTTTTTGAATTCTGCCGTATAGTTCCGAGCTAATGCTATAAGTTTTCTCCCCAGGGTACATATGGAGATCCTCTCCGACGTGTCCGCTTCATCAACCTTAGTGCAGGCCACTATCAAGGCTGAAAAAGCTTACGGTGGTGGATCTTTCCAAAAAGAGTGGCAATCTGAGGTGGCGAATACAATTATTCCTCCTGTTAATATGTCGGCACATGAGAAAGAAGGTGGCGAGGATGATTTCCCACGACATAGAAAGAAACAATAGCCTATGAAGACCATTCTGCCACCCTCTGCATGCAACCTCGATGGCGCTTTCCTTGTTGATAGAATTACAAGCTTACAGAAGAGAGTTTTGGTAGGACGGTGGCATTTTCCGGATATGGGGGAGTCACAGGTGCGATTATGGCTTGGGAAACAATGGAACCATCTGCTGGGATATATACCAACTATAGTGAGATTAATGAAAGACTAGTACAACTTTCATTTCTTAGATGAGAAAGATCTGAAGAAAATTCTATCTATCCCATGGGTTCACGAGAAGAGCTTTCTGGCGCTTCACAAATGGTACATCAGATATAACCCATTAAAAAATACTCCTACTAATAATCTCATCTAGGTCAAGCTTCTGGCCTCCCTATAGAGTTATGGACCCGAGAAAAATTATTTGACATAGGGAATGTAATCGACAAATTCGTATATGTTGATCCGAGGTGTTTGGGCGCTAAAGATAAAAGAGTGGCATGGATTCTGATAGAAAAGGAATTCCATGTGGGATTTCCTAATCACATCAAGTTTATGTGGGGAGAATTAAATATGAGTCAAAGAATGGATTATTGGGGAGTCCCCTTCTGATGTTCTACATGTCATAGAACGGGACATTTGAAGGAAAATTGTAATCGTCATCGATAGGAAAGAAATTTTAAAAGAAGCCATAAATTTACACAAAATTCTCTAGAATTAAAATAGAAGGACTTGGCGGGAGGGTGGAATTCCATCAACAGCAGGTCGCCTTCAAGAGGTATGGCCAAATCTTTATCTACTTTTTTATCCCCTCAATCAAAGGCATGTGATTTCCCGAAGAAGTCCTATTGATCTGCATCCTATTCACCTAAAAAGTTTTCCTCACAGGGTTTGGATCCTGACCTTCCGATAATTTCTCACCCTCTTGAACCGCTACCTGGCAGTGAAGTTCCTCTGCCCCCACAATTTTCCCATCCTGGAACAAATCTACAATCTATATCCCATATTACTTATGTCCCATCTTCTTCCCCTTCTCCTAATAAACCTTCCTCTCTCTCAAAATGAAAAACAATTGTTTCTGACATATCTCGTCTTTCTGATTCGAGGAAGGGTTCTGGTCCTGTCTGGAAACCACAAAATTTAAAAAGGAATGTTTCATGCCCTTCTATCACCCCTCCAAACTCTCTGATAAAGTCTCCTACAAACTCTGTAGGTAGTGATCTGGATATGCTTTTAAAGAAAAAATCTCTTGCTCTGTCTCCTCTCACTATACACAAACTAGAATCTGCATCATCTCCTCACATTAGTCCAAACTCCACTAGGAATATCACTATCAGGAGAAAACACAACAGAGGCACAAGACACTTCGTAGATCTGAAGCATCCTCAAGGACCTTGGACCACACTTTGATTGATATTCCAATCATTGACCTATCTGAAAATGGGCCCCTTGGAGCAAGAATGGCCAGTGACCGTCTGCCATGACTAATATTATCTCAATGAATATAAGGGGTTTGGGGGTAGACCAAAAATTCCTTGCCCTAAAGGAGATTTTTTCTAATAATCATCCAAATATTATCCTAATTCAAGAAACTATGCACTCTGCTGAAATCTCAATCAGATACTTTCGCCGTATGTTTTCTTAATGGCATATCGTGGCTACTGACTCTAATGGTCTCTCGGGGGGTCTTGTTATCCTATGGAATCCTTTATGGATAGAGGCGGAAGCTTTCAAATGTTTTGCTGGAATTCTTTTACTTGCAAACATTCGATAGTTTTCTAGTCCTATACATATTTTAAATATATATGCCCCTTATAAAGATCGTCGACCTTTTTGGAATAGGTTCTTGTCATTGGAGTGTTTGGAACTAGAATATATTCTTATTGGCGGGGATTTAAACTATACCTTATGTGGTGATGAAGTATGGGGAAGGGGAAGGAAGGTGGATCCATTAGTTGATCATATAAAAGAGGCCATTCTTCATCACAATATGATAGACATATCTCCCCCATTAATGGGGCACACATGGGATAATGGAAGAATCGGCCCATCCTATCTAGCAAAAAGATTGGATAGATTTTTTATCTCTGATAATCTGCTGGTTCGTATGGGTAGGCCTATTTCCCATATTATTAACAGTTTCATATCTGATCATAGACCAATTGCTTTACAATGGGGCATAAGGCGTTACAAGAAAGGTCTTCCATATAAATTTAACAGGGTTTGGCTGGAGGATGAGGAATTTAATAGTCTTGTGAAAAATTTCTGGCCTGCTAGCGGTTCTAATGACTTATCTTCTCCTTCTCAACACCTGTTGGATAACTTGAGGGAATTAAAGGGCAAGGTCAAGGATTGATAGAGAAAAAAGCAAAAAGAAAATAGAGCCGCATTGAAAGAGATTCAAGCTAGTTTGGATGTATTAGCTGGATATCTTAAAAGTGGTTATATTTCTTTTTTGATCCAAAATAAGATTCATGAATTGGAAAAGAAAAGGCACAAATTACTTGCAATCGAGGAAGCCACATGGAGATTGAAGAGTAGGGCGTTGTGGCTGAAAGAGGGTGACAGGAACTCAAAGTTTTTCCATAGATTTGCAAATAATAGGAGAGATGTCAACTCGATTTGGGAAATACAGGCTGATAGTGGAAACAAGCTTCTCACTCAAGAGGAAATTTCAAAGGAAGTAGTGACATATTTTGGAAACTTTTTATAAAAGGAATAATAATATTAATAATGAGGACATCTTATGGGGTAGTGCTCCTTTTCCTTCTATGTTTGATGATGATCAAAACAATACTTTCTTCTAGCCTGTATGTGAAAATGAACTTTTTTGACGTAATGAAATCCTTTAAAAGAGATAAAAATCCTGGCCCTGATGGCTGCACTATTGAATTTTATATCCATTTTTTTTATCTTCTTAAGAAGGATATCCTAGCAATGTGGAAGAATCGCAGATGAGGGGGTCTTTCCATCCCCATTTCACATCTACCTATATCACCCTTATTCCTAAAAATAAGAAAGCTATTTCATTTGCAGATTTTAGACCGATTTCCCTTTGTAATGCTATCTACAAAATCTCCTCTAAAATTATCGCTAATAGAATCCGAGACATCCTGTCAAGTCATATTTCATTACAACAACATGGTTTTCTCAAGAATAGGAACATCATAGAGGCTGTGGCCAATACACAAGAGTGTTTACATTCCCTTCATTACAAAAAGCTTGATGCGGCCATTCTGCAATTGGATTTGAAGAAAGCTTATGATAGCCTAGATTAGGGATTCCTCAGATGCATTCTTTGTAATATTGGCTTAAAACATGAATGCATTGAATGGATTATGGCTTGTGTGGAGAATGTTAATTTTGTTGTCCTTATAAATGGCCTACCCACAAATTTTTGTAGCTGCCAGGGGTCTTCGACAGGGCTGTTCTTTGTCTCCTCTTTTGTTCATCCTTGCAATGGATTCACTGAGTCTACATATTAATGAGGCAGTCAAAGAAAATAAATATAGACCTATCAGGATATGTCGTGGTTCCTATATCTCCCATAGCCTTTTTGTGGATGATATTATGATTTTTGGAATGATATGTGGACTTTCCTGGCAATGTATACATTGTATACTTAAAAATTTCCAAAAAGGTTCAGGTATCTATATAAATGAAGGAAAATCTTCCTTCTTCTCTGATGTTGTAGACAGGGAATCATTGGACTTTCTGTCAGCCTTGTTTAATATTGGAGCTAAGTCTTTAAAGGAGGGCTTTAAATATCTGGGATTTCATCTCAGACCTGCAGGTTACAAAATCATTGATTGGATGTGGTTGTCGGACAAGTTTTATAAAAGAATTGAAGGTTGGGAGTTCAAATGCCTTTCCGTTGCAGGCAAGGCGATTCTTGCCCAATATGTTTTGGCCCAGATTATGTTGAGATTTTTCTATTTTAGTCAAAATAGACAAAATCCCAGTGTGTTACAACAATAGAAAATCTATTGCTGGATTATCTCCAGGTTGTTGGGAGCAAATTAATGCATCCTAAATTTGATGTGAGAGCAGTTAGGTTCTCTCTGCTATAAAACAGGTTGTCATACGGATAGCTGGGTGTGAGTGTGAGAGTTTCATTGATGTAATCTCCAATTTGAATAATATATTCATGATGCCTATGTTTGGTGGACGTAGCCCAGATTGGTTGGGTGAAACACATTAAAACTGTCTTTTATGTGCTTGATTGAATGCTGTGTTAATTCTGCTGTGTGTTTTAATTTGTTTGCTGAGCACCTGATCCAACAATTGGTATCAGAGCAAGTTGGAGGTGCTGGTGCAGAGAGGATAGCCTGAATCGTTTGCTGGCAGCGCGCCTGGAGGTGTTGGTGTTGTTGGAGCGCTGGTGATTGCTGGCGTGGAGATTTTTTTTTTTTTTCTCTGATTGTTGTTCGTGGTGTGTGGAGCTGTATTAGCTGATGCGTGGATTGCTGTGCGGTGGATAGCTGCGTGCGTGGATTACTGAGCCTGCGTATTAAATCGTTGTAAATCGCTAGTAATATTGAATAGCTGTGCGTGGTGCGTATTTTTTAATTGCTGGTCGCTGTTTTAAATATTGCTGGTGCTGCGTTGTTTCAATACACCGTTAGTTTTATATATACCTGCTGCGCGTTTGACCGAATGTAATTACATTGCTGCTGCTGGAGCGGATCAGAACATTGGAGGTATGAATGGTTTGCGCATTAGATTCACTGTTTGTTTACAACTTGCACATGATTGCAGCATTGAGCCTGTTCTTTAAATCGCTGTTCCGTTGGACGTAACTGTTGCGTATACGTTTGGAGGAGACAGTTGTGTGGACTTAATTGGTATGTCCTGGGGTTGTGTAATAACTTAGCGCAGATTATATAATCTTCATTGAGGTCAGCACGACACCATAAATGATAAGTCGCCCCTTATCATGGAATAAATTTCATCTTAATGAATTATAATATCGAATGTGCAAAATCGACTATCACACGGTTTGAATGTTAGATTGATCTGTCTGCCAGTCAATCCAAGTGCACATGCATATTGCAGCATTTTCTTTTGGTTGGCCAGAAGCAGGGATTGTTGTTTTATTTTTTGGCGGTGGTCTTTATATGTTGATTTTGTTGGTGGGGATATACTGCTGAGGTTGTTTAGTTGCTACCCTGAGGTATTATTTTTTTTTTAATGCTGGCGCAGAAGTATTATTGGTTTTATGGCAGCGTAAAACCAGTTGATTCAGCATTGGTTTGTTGATGCAATTTTTTTACTTGTTGCAAATGATCTGGATCCTTCTGTTTGGATTCATAAGGACGACACTATATATATTTGCTGGTTGATCAAACAGTTAACTCAAAGCAAATTAGAATAAAAGGCAAGTGTATGTATTTTTTGTGGGGCGGAATTTGCACAAGAAAAATGAAAGTTTTTTTTGGAAAAGTAATATAGGTGCAAAGGGCAGTTTTTTGTTTTAAAGGCAAAAGTACAGAAACATAGGCAGTTTTTTTTTGTTGTGTAAAAACAAAGGCATAGGCAATTGTTTTATTGCTGGTTAGTTTTGGAGATTATTGTGTTTGCTGATACAAGATGGCCAAAACACAAAGTGTCCGTTTTAAGATTGAGTTTGACGATGTTGTTGGAGCCTTGCTGGCTGAGGAGACGAGGAAGAGGTCGAATGCAGACACCTCTACATCAGAGGTAATGATGCCCAGAGGTCGCTCACGAGAGAGACACTCCGGGGGAAAGCATGGCGACTCTCGTTCAAAATCCAAAGGTAAGAAGCCCAAGGTGAAGTGCTGGCATTGTGGCAAGGCTAGACATCTGAAAAAGGATTGATGGAAGCGAAAGCAGGCTGCTAAAGAAGGCTCTTTGACAGAAAAGAAGGAAGCCAACACCACAGATACGGATTCAGTATCAGGTTCAGGTATGAGTGATGAGGTATTGTCTGTTAATGCTTCAAAACATGATCAACATTGGTTGTTAGATTCCGGGGCATCTAACCACATGTGTATACATAGAGATTGGTTTAAAACATATAGATCAATTGATGATGGTGTTGTGTACATGGGTAATGATGTAACATGTAATATTGTTGGGATTGGAAGCATACAACTACAAATGTTTGATGGCACAACAAGAATATTAACTGATGTAAGGCATGTACCAGATCTAAGAAAAAAATTGATTTCATTAGGAGCACTTGATTCAAATGGATATAAAACTGTAATTCAAGGTGGAGTTATGAAAATCTATAAAGGTATCTTACTAGTTATGAAGGCTAAGAAAGTAGGAAATCTATTTCAGTTAGAAGGTAGAACTGGGTCAGATCATGTGTCTGTATCTGAACATGACAGTAGTTCCATTCACTTATG
>APFE030263884.1:114419-131474 GCA_000404065.3 Pinus taeda
TTGAGATTTTTCTGTTTTAGTCAAAAATAGACAAAATCCCAGTGTGTGACAACAATAGAAAATCTGTTGCTGGATTATCTCCAGGTTGTTGGGAGCAAATTAATGCATCCTAAATTTGATGTGAGAGCAGTTAGGTTCTCTCTGCTATAAAACAGGTTGTCATATGGATAGCTAGGTGTGAGTGTGAGAGTTTCATTGATGTAATCTCTAATTTGAATAATATATTCATGATGCCTATGTTTGGTGGACGTAGCCTAGATTGGTTGGGTGAACCATGTTAAAACTGTCTTTTATGTGCTTGATTGAATGCTGTGTTAATTCTGCTGTGTGTTTTAATTTGTTTGCTAAGCACCTGATCCAACAGATTACTGTATATTAGGCCCACCTATTCTATTTTCCCTCTGATATCATTGCTATTTTGAATAGGCTCATGGCAAATTTTATATGGGGAGGAGGAAAACATAAGAGCATATATCATCTGACCAAAATTTCAAAAATTTCCCTCCTAAATATCCTAGGAGGCTGGGGTATCATGAACATTAGGAACTTTGGCAAGGCCCTCCTATGTAAATCTTTGTGGAAGTGCTTTAATGGGGACAGTTTTTGGTTTGCCACTATCATAAAGAAATACATGAAGAATAAAGACCTTACATTCTGGTATAGAGAAGGCACAATTGGAAAACTACAGGGATCAGCTATTTGGAACAACTTTCATAGAATTGAATCCTTCTTCCTTAAGAATTTATTCTAGAATGTTCAAAATGGGAAAGATGTGTTTATAGGTTATGATCATATCACTGGCCTGGGAGAGGATTTTAAAATTCCACAATCTATCATTTCGGCTCTGCACAGATTTGGAATCTTTTTCTGGAATAAACTTATTGAAGATTGGTAGGGGCCATTCCTATATGGAAGAATTATCTTTCTTTGGGTCTTAGTGAAATACATGCACAACAGTGGGCCAGTATTATGATAACAATTAGGGGTTCTGGAATATGTAATTCTGATGGAAAGGATCATCTTACATGGACAAGTGTTAAGAGATGGGACTTATTAAAAGTTAAAGATATCTATCTAGTTCTGTCAAGGTCCATTCCGCTCCCATTTCAACACATTTTTCCCACATCATTATGGAATACTGGGGTGCCTAACAGAATCATACATTTTTCCTGGCTGGTATTTCATAACAAAATCCTCACCTGGGAGAATCTCCAAAAAAGAAATTGGTCAGGTCCTAGTATTTGTGTCCTTTGTAAAAATGGGGAAGAAAGCTGTAATCATATTTTTCTCACTTGCAGATATACTTATCAGTTGTGGAAGGAAATTGCAACATTCTTTGGTTTCTGTCTGGTAGATCATTCAGATGTCCAAGAGGCTATAGGCTAGTGGAGCTCGTAGAAAGTCTCTCTCAGGTCAATTCCTCTTCTGCTTTTTTGGATAGTTTGGAAGAAAAGGAATAATGTCATATTCAGTGATGGGAAAGAGTCTAATATGCCTTTGCTAGTACAGATCACTTCGATGTATTTTTCCCTTCCTAAAAACCTGTCTTCTGGCAAATTAGATATTCCAAGGAACCATACAATGCGGTTGATGGGTTTCCCAAGGGCATTTTTTGATGGAGCTGCTCAAAGAGGCATGTGTGCATGTGGTGTTTCCATATTGATGATCGAAGATCTACAATACTCCATATATTGGCATGGTGGTCGTGGTACAAACAATAAAGCCGAGGCAATGGCTTTAGTGGGCCTTTTACAGTTTTGCTCTTTCCTGAATATTCAATTGTTGCAGATATATGGGGACTCAAAAAATATAATAGGTTTGGCTACAGGGAAGATAATAAACGAGAATCCCTTTCTTACAGGATGGATTAACAGGATAAAAATGCTATTGAACATTAATCTGTCTTTCACAATCAGCCATGTGGATAGGTCTCTGAATTCTCAGGCGGACACTTTGTCAAAGAAAGGCCTTGCAATAAACCCTAGCATATGGAAAATGGAGGTACAAAATCAAGACTCAATTTACCTGATAGAAGATTTCTCCCTTCCAGGTACCTAGATTTCTACTAGCTCCTGCTTTCTTTAAAAATGAAGTGCCTTCTGCCTTTATATATAGGTATGTTGTCTACCCCCTGACTCATATGAGTGATGGGTTTGATATATATATGTTTGTTTTTTTGGCTCCTCACTATTTGTCTATTTTTCTGATATATACCATGATCCAGTGAATTGAGTTTTTCTATGCTTATATGATGACCCTGTTGGCCTTGATCTTTTTCCTATCCTATAGCAAAATTCTCCAGCTACAGAACAAGTTATCTGCTCTTTATAGTTCCTCCTCATATGTAAATGTCTTTATCATGGTTTGTTTGTTTGTTTTTTTTTTTTTTTGTCGTACTAAAAAAAAAAAAATACCATGAACAACAATGTATAATTTTCTTACTTCATGATGTATAATTTCACATTTATTTTTAATTAGTATAATAAATATATCATTATTATATATGTAATTAAATTTTAATAAACATCTGAATGCGATACACTCATTAAAAATGTAGCAATTTTTTATAAGAGTGGCATCTCATTAGTAGTAATATGCTACATCCATCCTCCACCTATACTACATGCATCACTTTTCCTAACCATTGTCAATCACTAGCTCTCAATATTATTCTTTGCTGTTCATTGCCCTTCCTAATCACCTTCTTACTATTCCCTACATGCACCCTCGACTATCACTAGAACTATTTTATGTTGTACTCTTAGTTTGAAGAAACAATTTTGTGGTGTAGCTCTTATGTCATTTATGTTGTCTATAAGAATTTTTGAGATACAACAAGCAATTATTGATACAAATATTCCTGTACTTCAATATAATGAAAATCTTTGCAATATTTTGAGTATGTGTGATGTTCCTTGTTCATGGAAACATAATATTCACAACAAAATGCATAGAAATATTGCATGAAAAGAAAATTTATAAATTTGGTATATGTAAATAATAGTAGAAACCATACCTATATTAATATTCAAAGCCATATGTATATTAATAAACATGCAATTATATTTGACATCTAACTCCAACAACTCAAAAAGTTCTTTTTTGTTTTGTTTTGTTTTTGTTTTTGTTTGTTTGTTTGGTTTTGTTTTGTTTTGTTTTTTTGTTTAATGTTGTTTACAACCATTGTGAATCAAAATGTAGTTTCATTTTTTATGAAACTCTTCCACAATAATGACGATTTACCGTAGAAAGAGTTTCCCAGTAGCCATCAGGACCTTCGATTTTAGAAAGAATGTGTTCATTTATGGATTTTGCAGGTTTAAAGATCCTCTTCCACAATAACGATGATTTATCTTATGAAGAGGTTCCTAATGATCAAGAACTTCAATTTCATAAAGAATGTGTTCATTTATGTATTTTTCAGGTTTAAAGATTTGAGTTATACAATGTCTCCGTTAAAGCAACTTTTGCTTGTTTGATTCGAAAGGACATTTTGAGGTACTATTGGATTTGATAACCACGATTTCTTCCCTCACACATTGCTCCTATGACAAATTTCATCTATTATGGTTTTATCTCCTTCAACATACCAAAATTATGTGTGTATGATTTTATCCAAAGGCTCCTTGAAGTATTAAATGTTAGAAACAATAAAAAGTTATTAAAAAAAGGCTTACAAAAAGAGAGTTGTCATGATTGCGGGACAAGTCAAGTAGCAAACAATGAAATAGTTATGTGCTTGCAATTAATCTTGCATCGAATTTTCTCAATGCTGGAAGATTCATGTGGATTTTAGAAAGAGGCATGGGTGTCATAATCTAAAAAAATAGAAGACTTGTTAGTCTAGAAAACTATGTCATGAGATTTTCACAACCTTTTCGTAAGGCACATAAGTGAACCAAGGAATTACTATCTATCCACTGGTCTGACATTACTGATGATTGGTTTGGAACATGTTGCTGCTTATTCGAAGGAAATGAACTTCTTCAAATAAATACATCAATTCATGATTTTCCAACTAAATGCAACCCGAAGGACAATATTTTGGTTGAGAGAAAATAATCTTTGAATAGGGAAAAGTGGAATGTCTCTCAAATCATGATGTTATGAAAAACATTATCAATTTGCATGATGGTAGACATAATGGTGCAACAAAATTAAAGAAGAAAGAAAAATAAAATAATAACCATGTCTATGTTGAGGCTCTTTGCTTGGGCTAATTAAGATGGAAAAGGTTAATCCCATCTGTGATTAGGACTTGGAAAGTATGGTATGTGCTAAGGAAAATGGAATGGGTATGCCAACATATGATTTTTCAAGTCTCTCTCCTATTGAAATAAGTTTGTCGGGAATTGTTGTTGACCTAATTTTTCAACCTTTATAGGAGCAATTTATTAGAATTCGAACGATGGAAGATCATGTGGGCACCATGATACCTAGAGATCAATTTAATTGACTACGTGCCTCATTTCTTACTTGTTAAAGATGATGAACCATTTGTGGATTTCATGAGATCTATCTCAACCAATATTTCAATCCTTTTGCAAAGGGATATTGTATATAAATGACACATTCATCCAACAACCTTTTCACAAAGATGCTAATGTAAGCATCCTTCAAATCCACGTTCGACTCAATTTTCCCGATCACAAAGCTTTTCATAAGTACTTTCACAACATTCATTGATACAACAATTCTATTTGTAATTCGATTTTTGCTCATTTTCACAACAGCTAATTGATTACCAGTGATATATTTAGTTGATAGATACCTCATACTTTCCGTGTTCAAAATTTGTTTCATGTCATTTAAAAAAAAACCAAAGAAATTAAACTCCTCTACTATGTACCTTGTGCTTGCAAAGATTCCCATTGTTTAGGGATATTTATGTTAGTCTAACTTTGTTATTTCTATTATAAAGTGCACTACCTGGCTATATGATTTTTTGTGTCTAAAATTTTTAATGAAATGCATAGAAAGATGGAAACTTGCATAACACCAATTATTGATGTCGATGATATCAATGCAATTGCAGGAGCCTTAGAAAAGTGGTTGAAGAGTGTAACGATTGTTCCTCGAATACGTATTGTTGGAATTACTACTAAAAAATTCAATGAAGATTCTCAACTATGGAATGATAGGGTGCATGTCAACATTTCCATATATGTCTTCTTCCACTTTCGTCTCACTATTTCAACAAATTTAATCTCTAACTCTTTACTTACTTGTTTGATTCACTGTCGTCCCTATTAGTTTGTGGCTATATCTATCTCCTCGGTGCTTCTATGAGGACATTTGATCTCTCCGACAACTTTCTAGATTTCAATAACACAACCATTTCCCACACACAACTCTTTACTTTACCAATTCCTTCCCATTCCTCCCACCCCTCACCTACTGATTCCTCATGCCTTTCACTTCCATATCATTATTTCCTGCAACACTACCTCTGTGTCACTCTACATTCATATACACTTCTATTGACGTGTCTTTGCACTCTTTTGGTGCAAATGCTAGTATTATTTGTTGTTAGATTGAATTTAGTTAACACCTTTTCCAATTAATTTGATTTGTTGTTAGGTTAAATTTATTAAACACTTTTTGCATTGTATTAATAATTTAAAATATACTGAGTTTGTTTATACTCATATTATTAATGGTAATTTGCATTACACATTAATAATAAGTGTTTTGTAGTGGTTAATGTGTCTTGTTATATCTAAAAAATAATATCGTGTAAAAACAAGGATGTAAGAAACTTAGTTCATGGTTTAGTAAACATGCATAGATTTATGTTCAACATGTAAACTAATATGTAGTCAAACTTGAAGTTAATGAAATATACTACATGGTCTGACCAAACATCGCTTCAACCTTGAATTCATTGAAATATACTATATGACCTAAGAAAACATCACTTCAGACATTTAACAATAAGTATTGGTTGATACTTATTTCACCATTATGCCAAACTATCCACATTCTTGACAATTCTGCTAAACTGGACACATATGCTCATTCTCTACCATAGTAAAGTTTAGACTTGAAATCAGTTAATGTTTCAAATGCATGAGCATTCAAAACTTACCTCAATCACGAGAAGGCATCCATGCCCTATGATAAGACCCCAATCTATTATCGAACAAAATTTGCGATAAATAATTGTAAATATTTAGAAAAAAATCAATAACTAATATAATAATTTGAAAAAAAACCATAATGTTATCATCTAACTTGGAATTAATCAACAAATAATAGGTGAACAAAAATTATATACCCACACACTACATCAATAGGTACAATAACTAGCCTTGAGGGTTAGCTCAATTGGTTGAGTCCTTCTTGTTAAAGCATCTCTGCTAATGAGAGGTCACAGGTTCAATTCTTGTTGAGAAATCCTAGGGCAACAATAAGGGTAGATTTCTCTTTTACTTGATAATTTCTTGTGATTATGTGTTGGCTTCTTATTACTTTTATTATATCTTGGTCATCAAACAAATACCAAAACCATAAACTATGAAGATCACAGAAAGACAATGAACAAAAGAGATAGGCTCCAAGCCAGGGCAAAACCCAAAAAATATTCTCTTCTTATAGAATAGATCAAAGTGAGAATTCAAAGACCCAAACACCTAGACAAAGTCCTTCCACAAGCCCCAAGTCAACCCTCTTTTCAACTTTCCCTAACTAAGTCAAATTCAACAAAGTCAATGTTGGTCAACGATAAATAAATCTAGTCAAACAATGATTTTTGGACCTGCAACTCTTCTTGAAATTCTCAACCCCTACAACGGACATGTACCTTCACACTTGTGGTAAAAATTAGGGCAGAATTCGCACACGTGGAAAATTTATTTCTCTCCTTTGTCTCTAGTTTTCTCCCCTTAGTCTTCTTCTCTTTCTCTTGACTTTTTCGCTCCTTTTAATTCTCTCATTGGCACAAAAATCATAGTTCGTTTTATTGCTTCAAATGAGGTCGAATTACACTGTCTTTATACCCTTCGAGGAGGCCGAATAGGTGTCTCTCTGGGTCGATTTGTCTAGGATGGCCGACTTGGTCTTGTGGAGGACAATTTGACTATTTTGACTCAAATAAAAATTCTTTTACATCCTTTTTAAGGAGTCCAAATAGAAATTTGACTCAAGTACATTGGTTTGACTCATGACACTATTTCTTTGGACTTAACAAACCCTAGAAGCATGAAGAACATGCTTGACTTAAATAATAATTTGACTTTGAGCATGAAACCCATGCTTAAAAAAATAATAAATAATAAATTTATTTTAGATTTTAAGCTTCTGTGGTAGTTTTTTGGAGTAGCATGATCCAAATTATCCACAGTAAAATCTAACATAACTTCCTTATACAGAGGGGATAGATGGAAAGAGATCTGTCTTCTCGAAATCTTAAGGATAAAAATTCTATCAAATTTAGTCCTGATGATGGACCCCCTTTGGGGTTTGAAATGTCGACAAAATGAACACAATATTGTGGATAATCCAGATCATGCTACTCTAATAAATTTATTTTTCTTTCTTTTTGCTTTTTCATAAAATATGTAATTACATACGTACAATGAAAATTATGGAGACCGAACCTAATTACATTTTTCAACACTCCCTCTTAACTAGGGAGGCATTCATAAACAAGGTACAAGGAAATATCAAATTGAAATATTCTCATAAGAAGAGTCAGATTGATAAGCCATCTTCAACATCATGACCAACATTGTCAACATAATAAGGCCTTGACTAACAAGCTTTGTCTCTTCACTATATTAAAGCACAATTTTGGGGAGGTAATGATTATAAACACCATCATCATTGTCTCATAAGGTACACACCCCATTCATATGTTCACCAAGTATGTCCTTAGGACTATTCTTATCTTGGATTTTCATTCGTCAAAGAATATTGGTCCTCTTCGACCACTCTTATCTTGGATACCCTATTTGATCCTCAAGGCGTGTCAGTCACAGATGCTTATCCAATTCTCCATTCTCCTTACCAGTGCCCTCACTGAGACTTACGACTATTAGTCTTGGTCTAGTGCATGATACATGGAGAATGTGGTGGCCCTCATCACAACCTCTCAATTAGGGACGTAATCCTTTCTCCCTCTTAACAAGGGAGACTTCAACCATAAGCTTTGTTTGTTTCATTCATCAATTGCATGTTCTGCCGTGGAGATCTTTGAATAGTGGTTGCAGGGCTCCTTCTTCTTGCATCTTCATATCGCTCCTGAACTCCTAACTTCCTATATGTTGTAGAGCTAAACTTCTTCATAACATATCTTCGTGATGGGGTCCTCGCCATCAAGCTTACTTATGACTTTCCATCAACGATAAATTGTAGTATCTTCATTATCAAAAGTATCTTGTTGAACCAATCAATGTAGAATTTTATTTTAGCTCTTTCTATCTAGCTAGAAAAGTGAACTTCTTCTTGATCATTATCAAAACTATCGTGGTCAACCACCTGAATCGTGTCTGCTACTTTTTTTCCTTTGAAGTATACATATTTACTATCAATGTGGTTCATTCAATTTATATGTTCTTTGAAGTTGTATAACTGCTATCTCTTTGGCCCATACTATCGCAATATGTTCTTCCAGGTAGCCTAATCATATCTTCAAACAAAATCATTAATATTAGAGTTACCAAATCATGATGGCCTTCCTGTTAAGATGTCATATTCTACTTCTTTCTCCCTCTGAAGACAACATCCTTCTGTATAACACTAGAATTATTCTTCATTTGTCTTATCTATCAAACATTGTGTTCTTGAATCAAGATTCAATATCATATTATGGTCTTCTCATCTTCCTTTGAAACTATCATTCATATCTCATGTTCTTCAAGGGACCCTGTTGATCCATATCATGATTCTATGTGTCATATAACCGTGTGGAAAAGTTTTTGTCTAACTAATCTTAACCATGTTATATTCATACTTCCAAGTAATTTATGCATCCAAATCTTCCTACAAAACCTTTATGAAGATATGAATTTACTGTATGCACACCTCTTTCTTCATATACTCATCTACATGGCTTCTTTGAATGAACCTCTTCTTTCCTTTAATATGATGGGACTTCTTCTTTAAGATAATGGATGCTTCAATCATGTTTTCATGTTGTAAATCAACTATCTACAAACTTTTATGATGCTTGATTCCTTTTAGGTGGAATATGCTTTTGCTATGTCACAATAGTTCTTTCATGCGATGAAGAACCTTCTACTAACAATGGATCCTGGTGATATTCCTGATAAATGACTTCTTTTATTATGCCAAGTAGTAGTTGATATATTTTTAAAGTGTATGTACTATGGAGTAGCTAAATGGTCCAAATCCTTCTATCCTTACTTTTCTTAGATGACTACTTCCAATGAGATGCAACCGACTATGTAGACTTTATATCTTCCAATGCTATATATATGCTTCTTGTTGATGCCATAAATTTTCTATACAAGATATTCTAACTGTCATATTCTAATGAAAAGAAAACAAACTGCTAATAAACCTGGAAAATCGTAAATATCTTTAGGGTCTTCATTTTTTGGCTTCTTTTCCGGTTCTTCATTTTCTTTAGTGATATGGGCTTCACTCCTTTCTTTCCTTTTATTATTCTTTTTATTTTGAGGATCCTTAGGAAAATCTCTTTTACAATGACCATATTCATGGCATCCAAAGCATTGTATTTTGAACATATCTTGTCTTTCATGTGGTTGATTATCGTTGTTCATATTGTGCCTTTGATGAGGTTCAAACCTTCCAAACCTTTCGTTCTTCTTCTTCGATCTAGTAATGAAGGCTTAAGTCTTTTAATTGGTGTTGAGGATGTAAATCCCCTTTGCGAACAGAGGTGATCCCTACTAGCCTAGACCGGGTCTAACAACAATCATCAAACGCTATAGCGCAAGTTCCTAATTGCAAATTAACGGACCAATGATGAAGGCCTACCAGGATTCCAACACTATTGTTTGTAGAAGAGGTGGTGCTCCCATTCCTTTGCTCTGACAGATCATAATCCTCACGATCTCCATGAATGGACACCTGCACATACAAGAAACGACACAAACACAAGCATAAAATCCAACATATGCAACTATATATCAATCAGAAAGGATATAACTCATCATCATCACAAATAATAACAAGAGTGGAACCATAACCAATAGTTGTTCGTTAATAATTAATCAAAGAAGAATACAACCAAAGTTCTGATGCCGGATTCTCCTTTGGCAGGTAGTCAGCAACACATGTCTCACAAAGCCTGTCGGGAACAAGGACAAGCCTCTCTCTTTGGATCTTGGACAATAATCTCCTTGCTTGGATTTGGCCTTATGGGAATCAAAAAGGCTCTTGCAACATGAAGCTCTTGGGAACTTGACAATTCTGAATCTCTGGAACTAGCTTGCCAAGGAAAATGGACAAGCTTTTATAGATGGAGGAAGGGGAGTTGGGATCATCCAAAATAATCATGGGATTGGCCATATCATCAAGGAAGCTTCCACGAGAGGTGGCAAATCACTTCCTCTCTATGGAAATCCGTAGCCAAACCACCCAACTGAAGATACATAGCCATCCAGGAATTTGTCAGGACGGAACTTCCACCGTTTGTTTGTTAAAAAACACCTCTGATTATGGTTGGTGTGGGTGTGACTCTATGACAGAGCGCCAATTGGCGCGCCCTCTTTGGAGGATTTGCCCCCTTGGCGCGAGGGCTGCACTATGGAACCGCGCCAATGGAAAAAAATCTATTTTTAGGGTTTTTTAGTAGGAGATGTCTTCAGGGCAAACAAATCTCATGTTCAGGGGAATATAATGCAAGTGTTTGTAGGCCATGTCACTTCTCATAGGTCCCGGAATGAGTCCTCCAAGATGCGGGAGAGGGGTAGCAGGGACGGTGACAAATTGCTGTGTAACAGATGCCCCCTAAAGCATGAGGTCCAAGAGAGAGAGGGGTGAAATGCTTTACGAGAACATGTCCAACTGAAAACACTACCACCGGAAAACCTACGTGGAGAAGTACAACTGATATCTCAAATACATGATATAGGTGGTATGGGTGCAGCCATCCATAGCAGAGTACACAATAATCTAGATCCAAGGTATGGGTGCAGCCATCAAGTGAGGATCGATAAATAGACTCAGGCATGGTCGCAGCCATCCAGTGAATGAGTCATGTAATAATCATAATAATCCACAAAATCGCAGCCTGGATCCCAACAGACAAAATCCAGGGCCTTGCGCTCCATCTCGATCCGAACAAAGTACAAGTTCAAGCATCCGAATATAGGAGCCGAAGTCGAACATGCAGGAACATCGTCTGATTACTAGCCAATGATGAAAGTTGTTAACAGACGCGAGAGGTACCACCAATAATGACAATGTCCCTCAAGGTACTACAGGTACAATCTACGAATCAGTGAGCCGGCGTCAAACATCCATAGAATCATTCGATCAGAGGCCAATGATGAAAACCTCGCGTCGAATGCGAAGAACCTACCATTGAGGCATGCAGGCTCCAAGGCACTAGAAGGGAGTCTCTAGATCAACTTCCTGGATAATGAGCTGAAGTCGATAGGAAGTGACCTTGATCGAAGGTGGGCCATATTGTTTCCCACATCATCGACGCGAGATAGAGGAAGATAATGTTTTTGTGAATCAGGATTATATGAGTTATCAGAGGGAGGTTGATTTTTCACAGAGGTCAACTTCTCTTGAACATATCGGTGGCACGACAATGGAATTAGCAATATTTGACATCAATTGATCAGAGGTCATGGTGACAAGGCAAAGAGTAGATGAGAGGTCAAACAAGATCACCAAAACCCATGGAGGTAAGTGAAAAATGAGATGAGATGTCCCTACCCAGACACGAATGCAGACAAGTGCCATATTCAAGAGCGAAATACTACCGACACGACAATTATTTTGGTTCTATTTTCCCCACCATTTCTGGCGAGTACCCCAATTATTTTTATTAACAAGCTTGACGGGGATAGCATATGCTTGTAAAAAGTCATTTCGACGGAATCCAATGTCATCAAGTTTTAACGAGTCTGAAAAAGGAAGAACTCGACGTCTTTTCATGTTTAGAGAGTTTGAAAAAACAACAGAAAAATAAACTCCAGGGGTGTCCTTTTTCGTAAAGTTGTGTCTCTCGAGCCCGAAAAAGTATAAAACAATGCTCGAAAGAATCGCCCGACCATTGCGATCGAGGAGTACTTTTCATGATTAGTGACTTCAACCTGAAAAAGTAAAAAAGCGACCGAAATCACGTCATTTCGTAACCGTTAATGAGCCACAAGGGCCCAACGATATTTTCGTCTTTACACGGTCGGAAAAGAGTTTAAAGACGACCACCTCTTATTTACATTTAACGAGTCAAGAGGAACAAGTCGGCAATCTTTTCATATTTAGAGAGTCAGAAAAGAGCTGAAAGATGACTCCAGAATGACTTTTTCGTGTATTTACTGAGTCTAAAAAAGTATAAAATATAACTCGTTTCACCGTTTAAGTCGCATAGAAACCCTGTTGCTGTGAAAAAAGCAAGTGTAAAACCCATTTTTGACAAAAAAACATATTAAATATTCAGAAAAATAACTTTTAAAACCTATTTCAAGTTGAAAAAGTTATAAATATGTCAAATGGTAAAAACAAAATTACTCTTTACTTTTTACCTCACTGAGGAGCAGCAGTGGTCCATTTGGTGTGCGAACTTCGGGCGGTGATTGTGACAGATCCGTGCTACCATTTAGAGCTCCGTCTGTTCCAGGTAAGAGGCACTTCCTAGCACTCCATTTCAATCCATTTTTTGATGGTTTTCTTTTGCTCATTCGATCTCTATGGAAGGATTTTAAAAAATTAGGTTCGTGCCCATTGGCGCGGGTATCGGGCATGGATCCATGCCAATGGGCATTTATATTCCAAAGGCCCGTGCCAGTGGGCGTGACTGTTTTAAAAACAGCCGCGCCAATGGCGGAAACGAATTTTTCCTTTAAATTTCAACTTTGCAAATGATTTTAATGCGTTTTTGAGCCTACCAGAGATCTAATCGAGGGGTTTTGATCATGTGGATGCAGGCAACCGAGAAAAATGGTGATTGAATGGAAAGAGAGGGAGCACGAAAGAGTGGACGAATTGGCCATGGAAGATGAAGTTTGCATGGATGCCCTCAGGAATTGCGGGTTGAAAAATTCTTCCTGACACTTTACTTACGAGCTCAACCTGAGCTCTTACAATACTTGATCAACCTTTGGGACGAGAACAAGCAAGTGTTCAGACTACGAGATCAAGTATTGGAACTGGATGTTTCTGACATCTACTTTATCACTGGATTGTCACGCAGAGGTCTGTGCCCATATTGACAGGGAGCAAACCATCTGGCTAGAAGATGGGCAAGGTGATGGCACGAGTGTGCCCAGGGGCACAATTTGGATCTGGGAGTGCAAAGGTAGATATTGCCACCATTCGGGATCTAACACTTAAGGTGGTGCTATTTACCATCACGCGGGCTGCGAGGGCGCAGGCACCGCATGAGGTGACCAAAAATCAGCTCTTATTGGCCACAGAGTGTATGAATCCCACTATATTTGATTGGGCCACAGCTGTGACTGCAAATATGAAAAGACAGCTTACGAAATGTAAGCGAGGCAAACTGAAACAGTTTGGCTACGGTTCTATCCTGGTATCGTTCATTCTAGAACGATTACCAATATTCCAAGGTCAAGGGGCCATAGTATCTGATCCAGTACCACGAGAGCCAAGGATGGCTCGCTGGACAACATTGATGCCCAGAGGGGGAGGAGGCCAACAGATTTCCTGGAGGCCAGAATTTTTTGGGTGGCTACGTCGTCAGCTGATTGTAGTCGAAGATTGGCCATATGCAGGGACTGATTTCATTCGTGACCCAGATCTCCCACTGCTAGAGGGAGATGAGTGGGATGAAGAGTTGGGTATGATCTCGTTTTGATTTTATGTTTTATGATTTCTTTTGTTAATACATGTTCGTTCTGACAACAGTCATATGTGTATGCATATGTTGGCCCAGAGAGACTAGCCGACATGTCTCCTATTTCGAGGAGAACTCAAGCTGCAGCTGACCCTCAAGAAGAGGGTGCCGAGAGAGGAGAGCTGATCCAGAACCTTGAGGGGATAACCCGGGGAATTCTAGACTATTCCCAGCTGGCAGATGTCCCACTGGCGTACCAGAGACATACAATGGGAGTGCCTAGTCGCATCCACCATCTTCTGAGACACCTAGTGCGTGCAGTGACGTGCTATCATGAGCACCATAGGGATTAGACACCTAGGGTTTATTTTCATGCATATTTTTTGAGAGACATGTCGTCTCTGGATGTATTAAGACGAACATGTATATTTTTGATCTATGTGATGCACGCTATGCAAACATTTAGACACACACACACACACACACACACATATATATATATATATATACATATGCTTATGGTTTATTGTGTTTTTTATGCTTCTTTTGCTATTTTAATTACATGTTATGCAAATGTCTGTCTAATACATAATTGGCTAATGCATCAGCTAACATATTTAATCGTCTTGGAATGTGTTGATATGTGATGAAATCAAAATTCCTTTCCAACAATTTAACACATAGATATAACCTTAGAATATGTTGGTCTCTGACGGAATATCGCCTATTGAGCTGGTGGACGACAAGCTGAGAATCCAGGTTCACAACCAATTTTTGAATACCGAGATTGATCGCCTTGGCTAGTAACTCAATAACAACACTATACTCAGCAACATTGTTCGTGGTACAACCTAGACAAACCCCTTGAAGGTCTACTAGCTCACCATGAGGATCGTAGATCACCCATGCTGCAGAAGACAGGTTGTGTGTACTACGGGAGGCATCATCGGCGAAACCAACGTAAGGCGAACCAGACATCTGTAAAAGAAGCAAAAGGACACAATAAGTGACAATCATGCCGACACACCAAGCCAAAACATGAAAACATGCACACACAACACACTTGCTAAAGCACACGTACGTACAAATCAGAGTGCCTGGAATTCACGCATAATATTTTTTCAAGTAAAGCCCATTCCGGGGCTTATCCAGAGGATTCCCTTCGTAGTCAATCAGCTCATAGGCCCCTTTTTGCAAAACTCTCTTTACAATATAAGGCCTGTGCCATATGGGTTCGAATTTGCCTGCCCCCAGCTTATCATTGGCTTGATCATAGAGTAGGACTAAATCTCCCTCAACAAAAGAACGAGGATGTACAGTGTGATCAAATTCAGTTTTCACTCTCTTCTTCTATGCTTCGATAGCTAGAGAGGCTAGTCGACGAGTCTCGTCTAGCCTCTCCAGGTAAAGAAGGTGTTCCTCTACCGTAGTAGTGTCGGGGAGTAATTCGACGGCTAATTTTAAAGAAGGGATCTCGCACTCGATGGGAAGGGTAGCCTCCAGTCCATAAACCAATTGGAAAGGAGTGAAACCGGTGGCATCCTTCACAGAGGTTCGGTAGGCCCACAAGGCAGAGAACAACATCAAGTGGCAGTTGGATTTGTGCATGCCAATGGTTCGTTGAAGCATTGTAACTATAACCTTGTTGACGACTTCTACTTGGCCGTTGGCCTGAGGATAGTATGGAGTTGAGCTATCGTGCCGTAAGCTCAACTGGGTTGTAAGCTCAGTCATCATATGATTATGGAAATGCTTGTCGTGATCAGTGACGATGGCCTGAGGGACTCCGAACCATGAGATAACATGTTTAAATAAAAACTGTGCCACTGTGTGACCGTCTTCAGATAATGTGGGCATCGCCTTAGCCCATTTTGTGAAGTAATCAACGACAACGATGATATACCCATGCCCCCCGGCCGAGCGAGGGTTACAGGTCATATAATCAATGCCCCATTTTGCAAAAGGGCCGACGGTAATAACGGGGTGCAGTGGGGCGGGAGGCGCATGCATCTTCCGTTGGTAGATTTGGCACTCGTGAAAAGAGCGGACGACAAGAATGCAGTCCTTAAACATGGAGGGCCAAAAGTAACCAGCGTGGAGGATTTTCTGAGCAGTAGCATATTCGGACATGTGACCACCACAGGCATCAGAATGGTAGTCATTTAAAACTTGCTCAGTTTCCTCGAGTATTAGACATCGGCGGAGAACAGAGTCAGCGCCGAGATGGTACAGGGTGTCCCCAATAATGCGATATGGTTGAGATTGATGGTGAATCCATCGTCGAGCATCCTTAGATATCTCGGGACGAAAAGAGGACGCCTGTAGATAGACAATGATATCCCCATACCAGGGATTGAGGGTGCTGATTAAGAGGAGGGTTTCGTCCGGAATATGGTCCTCTAACCGAAAGGGTGCGGTAGGAGATGGCAAAGAGCGCAACAATTCAGCAAAGACGAGGGATTTCTTGGACTTGGCAGTAGTAAATTCCAAGTCGAACTCTTGGAGGATAACAATCCACTTCGAGTACTTGCCCCCCAGCAGCTGATGCGACAGGATGTACGTCATCCGGTTGCAATAAAAAATCACAGTCGTAGTGCGCAACAAGATATAATGACGGAAACGTTGGATTGCACAAATGGTGGCCAATGCCAACTTCTCGATGTGAGCGTATCGACATTCTGTATCTAATAGATTGCCGCTGAGATAATAAGTGACGTGCTCAATGTCATCATCATCATCTTGAACGAGAACCATGCCAATAGTGGTATCGGCAGTGGCCAGATACAAAGTGTAATCACAATGGTAATTAGGAGGACGCAACAAAGGAGCGGAAACAAGGAGAGCCTTGAGGTGCTCGAAGGACTCTTGAGCGGCAGCATCCCAACGAAAAGGGGTGTCCCGCTTTAGTAAATGTGTAAAACCTGTCACGCGGAATGAGTCGAGGTTGCGGACAAGATCGACCTTCCTAGTATCTACTGATATCTAGTGACAAGCAAGCCAATCAAAAACTATCTTTATCTAAATATGCGATTAAAACAAAGGCAAACAAGTGTTTTAGGCCTACCTTGGGTCCAATGCAAGTTTGTGGAAGCCTC